>BMAO01029379.1:0-16363 GCA_019973975.1 Trichonephila clavata | reverse complement strand
ATTGGCAATTGCTCAAGCAGAAACAAACAAGATTGACCTTTTCAAATATCCGATAAATAATTATCTAGATGAAACGTTATCTTAAAAACCTGCCGAGTTCCTATTTTGAGCGCTGTTTTTCGTCTAATAACGAAGTATGACAAGACGCGGTGTTGTATTTAATTGGGATCAAGCAACGGGAGTTCTTATTTGAACTCATAAGGAAACAGGTGTATTAAGTTTGTGTCAGAATATAAATGTTTATCAGTCCAGGTAGTACGTCTTATTTATATGTATAAAATTCTTAACCCGGGATAGGGCACGCACTCAGTACTAATGTTTGTGGTGACGGAGTCACCCCAATCCTTTATTTTTACTGTACACGATAAAAATCGTAATTACAGAGAGTAATTTTTAAGATAAAATTTACTTACCTACTTTTAACAACTATTCAATTTTTCTTTTTCAATTTGAGAAAAATTCCAATCAAACTGAACTAGAATATTTTAAATGTGCCTTACTTTAATAAAAGGACACAAATCACAGACACTTTTCACTAACATTACAGGGACGATATTTGTGCAGGCATAATTCTCATATTTTATTCAAGTTAGATTAGTTTTGTTGCCCTTTGTGATTGACAAATAGCACGTGTAACTTTTTCATGCTTGTATCTTTTTGACACGGCGCTGTGTGTCTTGGGGTACACTTGTGGCTTCATATCTTTTTTGATGGAGTTTTTCATGTAGCATTTGATAATTTTCCTTTCGATTCAAACATTTCATGTTCGTCGCGTTCCGGAAATTTACTTTGGCTATCATGATTAATACCCGTTATTTCATCAAGTTCCTTCCTTGTTTGATCAGTTTCAATTTCATCCAATAAAGACTGTAAATGCCCATTTCTTTAAATGAGTCGTACAACACAGCTATCGAAACCACTTAGTCGTTCGCAGAAGGAAAATGCAACCTGTTTTTAAACTGCTGTTTACAAAAAATGCAGCACCATGAAGGAATCATCAGAATTAAATGAAATTTAATGCACAAGCGACTTATATTAGTACAAATAAATGACAAATTTTTAAAGCAAAAAAACAATATTAAGTGTCCAAAATCAGTACTTGGTGTCGCCACCACGCGCTGCAATAAGTGCTTCTATACGACGTGGCATGGAATCAAACAGATTTTTAATTCCTGCTTGTGGAAGAGAATTCCATATTGCTTGTATGTGCAGCAAAAATTCGTCTTTTGAAGCTGCAGGACGCGGATCACGAGCGAGATGCCGACCAACCAAATCCCATACGAGTTCAATAGGCGACATATCCGGTGAATAAGCAGACCAAGGCAAAAGTTGCATGTGTTGGGCTGAACAGAAGTCTCGAACAGTTTTTGCAACATGTAGCCGGGCATTATCCTGGCGAAAGATAGCTCCAGGGATGCCTTGACGGAAGGGAACGACTTCGAGCTGTAGCACTTCACGGACGTACTTGTTGCTATTGAGATTACCCTCAATTTCTAGCAAATTGAATCGTCCATGATATGAAATCGTACCCCAAACCATAACTCCGGGTGTTAGGCCAATAAATCATTCGATAACGCACTCTGGAAGGCAGCGTTCACCGGCATAACGTCTAACATGATTGCGGCCATCATGGTCCTACAAATTGAAACGGGATTCATCTGAAAAGACAACTTGGTGCCAATCAGCTTGCCAAGCTCTGTGCTCATGAGCCCATTGCAGACGCAGTCGTCAATGGTTTGCCGTAGGGGTGGGGGATTCTGTATAAAGGCACCCTTGCAAGCAATCCATGATGCAGAAGACGTCGACGAATTGACAAATTCGATATTAATACACCTGTAGCTGTAGACCAACATGCTGCCAACTGTCTGGAGGAAGCTGTACGGTCATTCACCGCCCTGCGGAGCAGGTGTCTCTCGTCACGTGCTGACGTCACCTTCCGTCGTCCACTGCCAGTTTTTCGAGTTGTTCGATGCTCTTCGGTCCACTGCTTCCAAACTCGCATCACTGTGGAACTGTTCCGCTGCACACGAGCTCCTATTGCGCAATAGGAAAATCCTCCTTCTCGAAGGCCGATAGTTCTCCCCCGTTCAAACTCCGTACGTTGTTGGAATTTCTCCTTATTTCATCGTGGAGGCATACTTAGGTCTCACTAAACGTTCGCTACCAACAAATACTCATGACCTTATTTTCAACGTCCCACCATAGCTTTCTATTTATACGCTTTCAGCATTAGTTCAGAGGACGCAGCGCACGCCACGCATGCGCGATGGCTCTGAAATTTGTGACGGGTGCTTACGCGTTTCCCTAACCTTCTCTCACATCTTTAAAGACTTTATTTATTTTAACCAATCCCCGCGAGAGCCAAAAGTGTGACTTATGCAAACAAGATAGTTTCGGGTTTAGCGAGTTCGAAAAAGATATAAAAGGGGGAAATGAAATGAAGAGAGGAGGATGACTACGTGGTTTGATAGAGGATAACTACGAGGTTGATTAAGAAGGTGATTCTGAGAGATTAGTTTAACTAGTGGAAGTTGGTTCGCCGGAGGAAGATTATTGAAATAGGTTCATTAATTCGGTTCGGACGGAACTGAAGATATCAAAGATTGAAGCCGCTCCTTAGATCCATCCAGTATTAAAGAATCCTGCCTTAAAAAGATATCAGGTCTGTTATTTTCATAAATTAGATATAAATGCGTAGTTTGATTGTATGCGTTATTCTCCGTAGTTTCAGTTAGTGTTCCGTCGTTCATAATTGAATTCTTATCGCACTCCACTGTAATTTGTTGTTCTTAAAGTTTGATTAATATTTTTGTATTTCTCTGATAAGAAGGATTAATAAATAATATTGGTCTATTAATTAAGTAGTCGTTAATTATGAATCCAACATACCCGAATTTAGATAATATGCAAAAGGGAGTTAATAATCATAGGGGTAGTGAGAGACTACGACAAATTTTACTATTTTACGTAACATCCTATAAATGATATTTGATACAAAGTTCCTTTAATTCTGATGATTCCTTTATGGTGTTGCATTTTTTACAAACAGTAGTGTAGAAAATATTTTGGAGCAAAAGTAAGCGCGCGGGGTAGTTAGTCCCGCCAAATTCCTTAAGATTGCAAAAAAACGTTTGCCATTTCCAAAAAAAGAGGAAGATGTGTGACAAATACACTTTAGTTCCCATGAGGATATATAGGAGGATACTGACAAGGTCATTGGTAACAAATAAACAGTTTACCCAGAATTAAAGATTTTGCGAGCCTGGCGTGACTCTGTGCCTCGCTACCGCTTCCAAGTTAATAACTTAAGATTTTCAGTTAATATACCTCTGCTAAAACATTCATTTTATAGAACACTGGCATAGGATATTTTGGTAGCTGCATGGAGCTTGAAAAGTAAGGCGATTGAATGAAAGTTTAATAACGTCGCACTCTATAAAGCAATACAAGAACTATTGGCGACGAAACTCGCAATTTTGAAACGTAGTCAAGTTAAGGTATCCGACTACCCTAAAATTGGGAATTTTGCCAAAATTTGCCAAATTTTTTTATAATTATTTTATAGGCCATCTTATTAGCTTTATAAAAATACCAGGTTTATCATTTTCCGTTCACTAGAACAAAAACTACAAGTGTTTTAGTAAGAGCAGATGCCATTACTTTAAGCAAAATGTCACACTTTAAAACGCGCTTTACTCGAAATGTGATTTTTTGAAAATAATCAAACGGGGTCAGCAATTGCTAAAAAGTTTTGAAAATAATTAACTGAATTTTTTTGTGTAAATTGTGTATAATAGTAGAAGTGTTTTAACCTTCAGATTTATCAATACTGTTTTATTACAAAATGTGCAGTCCCTTATGTGAATATAATCAATATTTTTTAAAGCAATTTCATATAATAACTGAGATAAAGTGCTCTAGTTTTTGTAAAAATTAAAGTATCTCTTATCCTGAAGGTCATTTCAACAATGAATAACATAGCAACACATCAGAATTGAAAAATTGAAAATTTGTTCATAAACCTTTGGTACAGAATGGACCGCGTTTATGTTTTTTTTTGTCAATTTTTATCCATTTTTTTCCATTTTAGTAATAATAATTTATTTTTCTCTTCTTAATTAATCCACATATCTCCATTTTTTTTTAAAAAAGTTGTCGCAACCAGAGTTGGATACCTTAATAGGGCGACACCTGAGCTTTGTCAGCCCTCTCTCTTAACTATCACGCCACATCAACATGAAGGCATTGAGTCTCGACAGATATAACCAAAAGTGGAAAATATTTTCAAAAGAAAATGTAGTAATCTGTGTTTTTCACCCACGGAGGGGGGAAGGCTTTGACTTACATAGAACTGGTCTTCTGTAATAATAATATGATTGGATTAAATTTAAGTCACATTATAGAGCAACAATAAGGACTGTTTATGATTTACTCTACAGTTTGAGGAGCGAATGAATGTTTGTTAAACCCTTCCAGGCTCATTTTATTTCGGGATTATGGATTAAAATAGGTCCATTATTTTAATGCTTACCTAGGAAAGTAAGCAAAAGCATTCGAAACTATTCGAAAAACACACGTGAAACAATTCGAGGAAGACTGACTCTGTGCAGTGTTAATCTTCACATTACCCGAGCTACACTCGGAATGAGCCAGGATGGTAAGTTTCGCCTGCCCGAACTCAGCTCGGGAAGAGGTAAATGTTGCACTCCAAAACTGCACGAGGGTTATTGGCTACGAATCTCGTTATTTTGAACCACGGTCAAGTGAACCGCGGCCACCCCAGGGTCTTAAGAAATCTTAAGATGGACCTCTTACCATGACGTCTAGACTACTACTGCCTTAGGTTATTGCTGGAGCATTGACATTAGAAGATATCAATATCTCAGCAACTCGCAAATTTAAGAAACTTAGTAGTTTTCCAAAAATCTGCAAATGAAATTCTAATACTACACACTGTATTATAAAATTAATCAGTTTTAATTCTTGCATGGTCAAGATAAAATGAAGAAAAGGTTTAATAAAAATGATATACTTATACTGCTACACAGAAGAGGCTATGCAATTGTTCATTCTGTTAAATAGAAATGAAAAAGACCTATGCATCACCTAGACCTAGATAAAACTCCATACTTATTTTAAATAATCTCACCACACATTGCAATTTGTAACAAATGTATTTGTAAAAAGTATTTTTGTTGCTCCTAAAGAGCTAAACACATAGGTTAAGAAAAAGAATTCTATAAAATACTTGAAAGCTACCTCTTAGAATTTTTTACTTCTTCAAAAACTAGTTCAAATTGGGAGAGCAAGATGTATTCTAAAAATAGGTCATGTTCTCTCTTAAGCTGAATAAACTGTTTTTAAGGTCATTTTTTTTCTGTTCTCTTTTTCTTTAAAGAATATTACCATGTCTATTTAAAATAGTTACTCGTTGAATTGTGTTACATATTTTATTTTATTAGAGAGTTCAAAATAATCCGTTCCGCTTGAAAAAACATCGATTTACTATTTAATCCGATTCTATCATTTGTATTTCAAGTTTCCAGACAAAAAGTGGATTAGGAATTCTAGAAATTTATGTCATACGTGGGTACGGTCTTAAGCTGTTCTGTCATCTAAGTATTTTTAAACTAGTTTTAAAAATACATTTATATATAGGGGCAGTTTTGCAAGGATATTTTATGTGTTAATTATTGACTGGCAACATGCAGAGCTAGGTGAACCCTAATGACCGTCGCGGAACATGTTCTTAAATTCTAGTTCTATTAAAGACTTGTGAAGAATAATAATGATTACTACTTTAGAGATTGACCGTCTTGACCGATAGTTGACCGATATCTACTTTATAAATTATAGATTACCGTCACCCTATATAATTATACGTGCTATTGACAACAGATTTCGCAATCCTGGACCTCTTCCAAGTGACAAGAACAAATCCTCAGATCTTGTCTACTTTTTTAACTGCCACACCATGGCTCTAGACAGATGTAACATACATCATCCACTTTTTCTGGTGGTCAATTAATGGCCCCAGAACATGAATCATATGGTCAACAATAGAGAAAAGTTGCCAGAGAAATCAGATCGAGGCCCACGAAATGCATCATGGCATCGGGCTAGATTGTACGCCTGTCGTTAGCCGTAGCTTTGAGCACCATGTAGGTGACAGTACGATTTGGCTCGGTTCCACCCCAATTTTGTGGAAGAACAAACACCCTGGGAGTGGTCAGGGTTCTCCCACCTCTCTTCCCCTTCCACCAACCTCACGAGAGGACATGCGGCTCGACGGCTATTTAGAGTACCCCCATGCCGCGAAAGCACTATACATTTACAAACATCCATGCCTTCTCCGGGATTCGAACCCAGGCCCTACGGCACAGCTGTCAGCGTCGCTAAACACTATACCGGATGGGCAACACAATTATTTGTGAGTGAAAAAGCAAACAACAAAATGTTTTTCAATTTTCTTAACACTTAGAGAATTGTAACTTTTGCAACACTGTATCTGTAATCGCTTAAAAGCTCTTTGCGTTTCGTTCAAGGTATAGTTATAGTTAAAAAAAATAATTAGAAAATCGATATTCATAATCGATATACTACTTTAACAAAAAAATATAAACAAAGCTTTTCGTTCTTTAGTAAGCATAATAGCCTTTGTTGCTCCATATTCTATGAAACCATAAACCAGTGAACTACTTTAGTTCTTAGTTACTCGACGGTTTATTTTTCAAAAAGAAAAAACTTGTATGTTTACGTGTTACTCTTTTGTTATGTCAAACATCTGAAATGACCTTGAAACATGCATTCTAATCTAGTGCGGCCTTCCTTTCAATATAAAGAGAGGGGAGATCGTTACATCAAATAAATGGAAACGAGTGAAATTGTGTGAAACGTAATATAAAGAAAAAGAGAGACTGACAAGCCAATTTTCATTTCCACTAAAAAAAACACATTTAATCTGTTTTTTTTTTTAAAAGAATTTTTGAATTTAAACAGCATTTAACTCTATAGAACTGATTTTAAAAAAATGGCATTATGTTTATCAAACTGCATTTAAAATAGAGTTAAGTCGCTGTAAGTTTTAATAAAACATTAAGCTATGGATGCGACCGACCCAAAAATAAGCCCAATTGCGTTTAAAGTGTTATTCTTTTCTTTACGTTTTCGAAAATAATTCGCTTCTTCTTTTTCAGCCTGTCGCGGGAGTGAGCGAGTGAATGTTAACGGCGCACTGCTCAGCTACACGAGGGCTTTTGGCGACGGACCGCGTAATTTTGAACCAAGGACAAGTGACGCGGACGACACCTGAGCTGGCACTCCCCTCTCCTAAATACCACACCACACCAACGGGAGGACGTTTGAGCTCTCGACAGATTTAACGTGCATAGTTTCCCTACACGGCGGGTTTTCAGTGGTACTGGGCTCGAACTCATGACGCGCTAGCCATGATCCGATGCCTTGAACACTTGGCTACCGCGGCCACATCAGCCTGTCGTACATTCTTCACTCAAACTTATTTATGAAAAAACTGATGACAAAGTCGGGAGAGCGGGCGAGCGCACTATAAATTTGCACGAGGGCTATTGGCGATGACCTCAGAATTTTCAACCAGGGTCAAGTAACGAGGACGACACCTGAACTGGCACCCTCTCTCCTAACATCCACACTACATCAACTGGAAGAAGTTTCAGAGTTTCGACGGATTTAATATGTATGAACCCCTCTACGCGGTGGGTCTTCAATGGCACCAGGCTCGAACTCATGACATGCCAGCCCCGAGTCCATGACCTTCACTACTAGACTACCGCGGCCACTTGAGAACAGTCCATAGCAAATATTTATATTGTAAAATGTACTATTTCTTAAAGAGGAATATCGTCAATCTCTAATGCAGATGTAACGCTGATGTATAAATAGTTAGAAATACGATCAATCTAGTCAACGGTTCATAAATTTTCAATGTATCCGCCTGACATCGCGGACCCCCAAGGTGCTTTTGAGCTTACCTCCCTGACTCCCACCCCATATTTAAGAGATTTAAGTACAATGGTTATCGTATTAGCCTATATGAATTCAATTCTTAAACTTTGCACATGTTTCTATTATTTTTTTTATAAATAATTACGTTGTACTAATGGCTATGTACTTACTAACAATAAAATTAATTAATATTCTAGATCAAAAAACATGTTCTAGTAGAGTTGTTTCATTGAGGGCACATCTTCCAATTTTTTGCACGAGGCTTTTCAGAGTCTGTAGAAAAAAGAAAAAAAGAAACGAGCCTTACAGTAATCGCATACGATGTGTAACATCTGACATGCTATCGTGGTAAATTCGCAATAGCAACTTAAATCCTGAAAAAAATGAATCGAGTATGATTGGAAATAAATTTCTATGGAATAAGTATACCTTTAATGAAAATTTTATTTAATTAACACAAGGAGTAATGCAAATTTTTATCAAAAATAATTATTTTTGTTCAATTTTGGGAAGAGCGGTAATGATAATTTATGATTACTAAAATATGATACATATACTTGTGTTTTCAAAGTATTTAAAAACCGTTGAAAAATAGCGTCAATAACAGTACCACTGTTAGTTGTCGAAACATTTCGATTTGTGTTCATTTCGAGCTTGAGTTCATCATTCAAAAAAGCTATGAGTGGCTCGGCTTCTAGCAAACTGAAGTTAACTTTAAAATAACCACTCAAAATCATGGGAAGCGCGAGTGATAGTTTTTTTTTTTTTTTTTTTTTTAAGAGCAGAACCACCTTCGGCATATGGTAAAAGTAAAAGATGCAGGGAATCTTTAATTTTTTGAACTGTTTGATTCGGAGAAATATATACGACCACTGAAATCACTGTTTGTCCTATTTCAAATAAACATTTTGCCGCACATATGTCCCCAATATCTTGACTAACAATACCCAGTCCACTTGTTTGACGATGAGTAATATCCATATGTCGAGCCACAACATGTGAGTTGTTCTGTTTACGATAGATCGCCACACCAGCTGCTCTGTGGCCCGGTCGTTTAAATTGTACGCAGCAGTCGAAGTCAGGTATCGAAACACGTTCGTCATTGTTTAACTACGTCTCTGCCTAAAGGACTTAGCTTCTTCTCTGATCCTAAAGTGAGAAAACAAAAACAAAGATCCCACGGCCTAGATCGCAGGGGGAGACGGGGGTGGAGCCCCTCCCGAATGAAGGAGAAAAAAGCGAACTTCACTCCCAGGGTAGCGAAGAGACACCACCAAGCGCGCTGATTGGTCAAATTAAATAGCGCGCACTTCCCCAACTTCCTGTTACGCATTTCCGTCCCTTTTCATGAAATCACCCTCCCACAAATTTCCAACAATCGAGAGGAAAGATGTTACACATCAAAAAATGGAATTTTCAACATTAAATAAGAAACTTTCGCGAACGCCCTAAAAAGATGCTGGGAGTGCACGGAACACAGTTTTAAGAACCGCAGCTCCAGATTCTAAATAATTTTTCGCTTCAACTTACAGAGACCCATACTTTGCTGCTTTTTAGATAAATGGCCTGGAAAAAAGTTCCCAATCGGGTCATTTATCAAGGGGATTTTTTTTTCCATTGCTAGCACTATTTGCACGATAAGGAATCGCTACATACTATCGTAGATGTGCTGGTAAAAAACTTTTGCACACTATTTATTATAGCGATCTGCTTGTCCATAACCTTATGCCTTAATAGTACCTTAGCTATCTGTGATGAAAAGGAATTCTCTCCGTGCTCTTTATTAGAAGCTTTTACTCCTAAGACTTCTGATTTGTGAGAGAAGGGGTCGTCACAACTTCATAAGTTACAACTCAAAACCGCTGTTCTCGTTATTTCAATCTCAGTTTTTAAAAAAATGACACCACCTATACCGTACGGAGGCTGTTGCGCATAAGTTCTGACATCAACGGTCGCTGCAATAATCTCATCAACAGATTAAAGACTCTGAAGACAAAAAACACAAGAACACTAAGATAAGGATGGCATCGTAGCCTAGTGGTTAGAGTATCGGGCGCTAGACCGGAAGGCCTGGTTCGATGCCGATGTCAACAAATACCCTCCGAGTACACACGGAGTACGTGCTCATTAAATCAGTGGGTCCGAAAGTCTTGTGTCGCCATCTGTCGTGTATAAACCGAGCCAAATCGTAATGTCACCTGCATGGTGCTCAAAGCTGAAAGCTAACGACAGGCGTACACCTAGCCCCTTGCCACGATGAATTTTGTGGACCTCGATATGACACCGTTAGACTGGTGGCATTAGAAACAACAACAGCATCATTGTCCGGTATGCAACGTGCTACAGCGTCTTCCATACCCATTGTTGTTCGTTACATCATGCCACGGCTACCTCTAAGACTCCTGTTTTTAACTTCACGACATCGGTAAAGTCGTCAATATTAGTGTCGTAATTGATCAGTATTCCTTCCAGCAAAATGGCATTATAGAGTGTTAAGAGCAGTGGCGTAACGGAAAATAACTGCCCCCCCCCCACAAGTTCAGGTCTTGGGCCCCAAGCCGGATCCGATACATATATACTTGCTAGAGAAAGTCTGCGTTTACCTACTACTGCTTACAAAAACAAAAACAAAATTTTAAGACCAGAATTTGAAAAAAAATTTTAATTATATTTTATTTAGTTCATTCTAAGTATTGAGAACAACAAAAGTAAACTCTGTTTGCTTTAATAGCTTTTAAAATAAAGACAGGTTTGTAGCGATAACAACAAAAATCAAGTAGAAAAATTCTGCTTTCATATTTTTAGTAGTAACTATAAAAATTATTTTAAAAATATAATAAGCTATTTAATAACTGGTTGGATAACCCCGTCTTTTGAAAACATCCTGAAGTCGTTTCGGCATTGAATTAACAAGTCTAGTGGTTTCTTCGTGGCTTATCTTCTCTCATTCATCCTTAAGAACACTCTTCAACGTATCCTTGCTAGATATATTGTACTTACGAATCCTACGCTCCAGAAAATCCCATAGGTGTTCTATAGGATTCAGACCAGGTGACTGCGGAGGCGAGTGCAGTTGATTTGGGACATTATACAGGAACAAAAGCTTCACAATCTCAGTGGCATGCTTAGGATCGCTGTCGTGTTGGAAACGAAAGGACGATCCTAGGACCAGTTTGGTGGCACTTTCCTTTAAATTGCTTTCAACACATCGAGATAATCCTATTTGTTCATAATTGATTCGATATATTCCAACTTTCCAACACCACAGCTCGCCATGCGCCCCCACACCATAACACCACCGTCGCCGTGGTTTTCCGTTGGTTCTAAATGCACTTTTTGAAGCGCTGTGCAAAGTTTTACTCCATATCAATTTACGACTTTTTATGCCAAAAATAGAATATTTGTCATCATCGGAGAATATCACAGTCCTCCAGAACTCCGGAGGCTTATGAATATGTTTTTTTTTTTTTTTTTTTGCAAAAGTTATCCGTTTCAGCCTGGTGGTCATTGAAATATACGACTTTTTGCAAGACAGTCAGTCGACTACAGAATCCGGCCTTTTTCGAGATTTTTCTTGCAGTATCCGCACAAATGTTTTTCTTAAACTTCTTATGAATGTCTCTCTATTTCGGTTGCATTTAGAAGGGGAACTTTTTTCACCAAGGATATCATACTTGGTTTTTCTCTGATTGTGAGTTTAGATGGACGACCTGAATGAGATTTGGATGTGTAAACTCCTGCAGATTTAAAGATATTAATAACACCCTGGAATAAGTGAATATTGTCATTCAACGGATCAGGCAATATCTCGACGCGACTTTTGCTATCTTTCCATATTTTCACAATGATTTTACGCTCCTGATACTAATTTCCTTCCTTTTATTTTTCATATCCTTGGATTGCTTCGTATCTCACAAAAACGTTAAAATTATTGCGTTACAACTTTCTTAAGCTATTTTACTTGATAGCGAAATGCAAAAACTCGGTTAACCTATAACACCTGTTGATAAAAATTTCAAGAATCAAGAATATTTCAAATAGTGAACGCACACTTTTTCTACCTACGATTTGTGTACTTTGCTACAAAACTCCCGTTATCTTATGTAGTTTTAATTCAAAATTAACGAATTCTTGCATGCTCTACATTTAAATAATAGTAAACAAATTCATGAAATATAGTTAGAAAAAAAATATTTCTATTAAATTTTACCTTTTCTGAGTGATTTGTTATGCGTGAACCCAACTTTTTCAAGTAAGTGCATATATATATGGGAAAAAAAGGATTGCCAAACCATAACATAATGTACCTTTACACATCACGCAAAAATATTTATTTTAAACTTATAAACTGAATACAAAATCAACCGAAGTCTGAGTGAACGAAGTAAAAAATGTATGACATAAGAGAGAATTAATAATATTAATTAAAATGGAACATCTAACGACAGATAACCTGGTAACTGAAAAAAAAAACGAACGCTAAAACACTGTAAAATAATTTTCGATGTGAAATTCTTGTGAAAGAAAAAAAAGTATCACAGACCTTTTTCTTGGTTTCTGCATCCTGGGATGAGCTTGATTTAAAGTTTGATTATATTCTAGCATATAAATACTGCAACTTTTTATAAGGAGAGTTCTTTGTATTATGCAAAAATGATTCAATGAAAAAAGAAATAAAAAACTGATACATTCCATTATGCTTTCTTCTCTCATTATGCTTCATTTGATTGAATACTCATAAACCTAGACCAAATTTTCATTTAAATTCTTTCCTGTGCTTTTCCAAGTATCGTAATATTATTTTACTTGAAAAAAGCATAACAGATGTACGTTATTTGCAACTTCGCAAAATGAACATGAAATACATGGGGGGGGGACTAAAGACGGCAATTTGTAGCTTCGTGAAAGTAAATCATATCTTTTTTTTCCCTCAATACAGCTAATGTAAGGGATCCTGTTTTTTTTTTTTTCATAACAGTGATGAATTTTTATATCTTTCTAGCATTTTATCAAATTCTCAGTCTGATTTTTGTTTTATCTCTGTGTCAATAATTTAGGTTTAAAAAGAAAACTCGCCGAAAAAAAGTATACCTCTCTCGTCACGGGGATTACAGCAAATAAAACAAATGTTTTTGGTTTGTTTATTGGATCAAAGATATCTAATCAGTGAATGACTTAAGATCGCCAATTGGAAAATCGCTTAAAAATTCGATTTTAAAAAATGCAAAGAGAATTTTTAAAAAAATCTAGGTTTATGGCGTCAGTCAGGCTTTGGGCACCCTAGAAGCCTTGGGCCCCCCGCAGTGCGGGGGTTGCGAGGGTGTACGTTACGCCACTGGTTAAGAGCAGTACCGATTTAAGCTCATTTCGGGCGCTGGGCGCCGAACATCTACAGGCCCCCTTAGCACTAGAGGATCGAAATTTATAACCAGAAAATCTGGTTACGTCTAGCTTATTTGGGCTCGGGTGCACAATAGATAAACCGCATTGGTTAAGAGGTAAATTCCGCTTCCATCTTGAAACCAATGGCCGTCAGTTCCCGGAGAGGAAGAGCGGGGTCCAGCGGCTTCAATCCTAAATCCGACATACAAAAACAACCATTATTCCATAAGTGACTGTGTGGAAGTAGTTGGTCCCTTATAGTCATCGTGCATATATATTAAACAGCCTAGAGATAGACTAATGGCATTCCACGGCAGGTTTGGTTTCTCCTAGCACTATTTTTTTCTTCCAATAAACAGTTTCAAGTCTATGCAGTTTGCTTATTTCTAGGCTGCCTCCGTGCAGATGGTACTTTTCCTGCTCCTGCAATGTCATTTGACTTTTCACTAATTAAACATGTATGGGACATGCTAGTTCACCATAATCGATTACTCAAATATATTGCGGATTTGAAACGTAGAAAAAATTAATGAGTTTCGCTCAAAATATATTGCAATATAAGATTTAGAATCTTTTTTAATGAATTCGTACATCGACGTCTATCACCATCTGGGAGGAAGACTTCCACCAGTTATTAATTTTAATATTCAATGAGCTACTGTTAGTCATGATGGTCGTACAGCTTTAAACTTTTATTATATGTGATGCGTTTTACATGTGTATAATTTCGATAAAAAAAATCACTTAACTCACAATATTTCGTTTTTCCTTCAAAAAGAATGTAGCTTTTCGAAGTAATGAAGAATGGGCTCAATTCATGACGGTCACATGATAAATATAATCACGTGTCCTTTGTTGAAGTCAGACATGACATTAGACTCTTACTTGTCATTGGACTAAATATACAATTTCGTGGATATGATAGTTGGATAAAAATAATACGTATTAAGATTCCTTTAAAAGTGTTTCTCAAATAAAAACAAAAAAATACTACGTAAATGAATTCTTTTAAGAAAAGGGTATCAGATGAAAAACACAAAACTTTTTTAAATTCCCTGATTTTTAAGCAATTCTTTCAATCTTTGGACAAAACATGGATAATAACGTTAGACACACGTAAAAAAATTGCATGGGATTATTTTAATAAATGACGAAGTTATTAAAGCTTAGTTTAAAATTTTGAGTAATTTTTGAAAAATCGTAAAAAAAAAAAGTTTTTGGTATTTTATATTTTAAATCACGGATTCCATAAGACTAAGATATGAATATTTTGTGTACTGAGTGTCGATTCATTACAATAATAAAAAAATACGTACAGAACGATAGAAAAATTCTTTTCATAAAAACGCATCAATATTGACTCATTTTAAGAAAATTGTAAAAAATGCAAAACAACGTTGACTTTTAAGAAAGAAAATGAACAGTATCACGGCAAAATAAGTTATTTTCCCGATTCTGTAATTTTTTTTTTTTTTTGTGTGATTACGGTAAGAAGAGAAGGATCGCAAAAATTAAAAACAACGAAAAAGTAGAGACTCGTTCCTGCTTTTTTCCGACAGTGAGTTGGCACATGCACAGAACACAAAGTAACGCTTTTTTTTGTAAACGCTTGTACTAATTTCACTCCTCATAAAATTTCCATTCCGGGGGTTTTATACAAAAATCGATCCTTAAGGAGTAAACTCCCCCCCCCAAAAAACGCTTATATTATACGTGTATTTTTAAGCCAAGAGCATTCTGTTAAACTGTCTGCATTATTATTGTTAACAAATATGTGTTTTGTAAAAGAAAGTTTCCATACAAAGCAAAAATTTACAATAATGAAGCTCATGAACTGATTGCCTGGACACACATAATTGCATTTATCATGTGACTCTGACGACACATGAATTTAGCTCATTCCTTTCGATACACATTTTATAGCATATCATCAGGTTTAGGCAATTTTTTCAGAAGGAAAAAAATTTTTTCCTTTCATAAATTAAACGCATATATAATATTTAACAATTATAAAAAAAAAAATTTATTTCTCATAGAAATTTTTGAGAATTTAAATTTTGCAAAACATTTATGAAATACTGGAGAATTAAATAAATGAGATATTTTCTACTTTTTGAATATATTGATCTGTAATGATTATTTTCAATGTCGAGTGAAATATTTATAACTTACAGCATTTCAATAAAAATACATTAAGGATATTTCTCTATAATATGAAATATTATATTGGAAGCGTGGAATGCCTCTATTGGCTGCTGATCATTGGTATAGTTAATCTATGAGCAACAGTTAACATTTTATCTTAGAAAAGATTCTATCAAATGTGAAAATCAGCATGATGTCATATCTTTTAAATTTATTTGGTAATCATGGATTTGCCTTACGTAGCGGAATTGCAATGTTCAGTTCGAATATTCGACTAATTTCAAACATGAATCAGATCTTTTCATCTTCATGAAAACATGAATCAGAAATTTTTCACCCTCCTCAAAAAGTGAATAATGTTTTTTCCATCTTCATCCAAACATGAATCAGATATATCATGAGCTAGCCGTTATCCGCCCTCTTCTCTGAGTATTTCATGATATTACATAAATATGTATTATTTTATATGTGTATATAAATTATTGATATCTATATCCTAGCATTAATCATTCGATTGTATTGAAAAAAACATTCTTATAACCCTCTTTTAATTTAAAAAAGACAGAACTTGAATTTCTACAAGAGAAATTTCTCTTTTATCTTTTACTCTCCCATAACCCCTTCCCGCAAAATGGATTTCTATTTCAGTGGATATTTACTCAACAAACAAACATACTTCCCAAATTTCAAGTCTAAGTCTAATTATTCAAAAATGGAAATATATATACTTATCGGTACTTACGTATTAGCGTCACCGCAGCGAAATTGCACCACGCGAATCCGTCATAATATCAAACAACAAAGCTTCTTATGCATTTCATTTGAAGAAAAAACGCTTTTTGTGACATGATTT
>BMAO01029378.1:0-200508 GCA_019973975.1 Trichonephila clavata | reverse complement strand
ACTACTACAAAGACTTAACATAATAAGTTCTGGTATTGTATTTCAATTCTATTCAATAATGATAAATCAATCTTAAGATGTTAGAAAATTCATCTCAATATTAATAGATTAACTATTTTAACTATATTAGCAGGTGCAAAATATTTCTGAAATAATTCCTAATAATCTTTAACACGAACCGTTTCTACTTAAACTTACGATAGAAATTCTGATAAACATTTCAAATAATTTAAAATGAATTGATCTCGAACTTTATCATAGGCTACGAATAGAATTTTGGGAACTATTCCAAAGGAAAGATCTAGAGATAATCAGATGAACGCGTGAGATGTCTTCCTGGAACTTGAAAGGTCATTTATCATGGGATGAAAATGAAAATATGAATAAACGTAAAAAGAAAGCAATATATTGAGGTCGAAACAATTGTTGAGAGAAGGATGATTGGAGGAAGGGTGCGGGCGCCCTAAGCGCACGTGTTTGAAAACAGGGGTAAAAAAAAAAACAGCATGATAGTACGGATGTTTTATATCAACGGGTTTATTAAAATGTATAATCTAATCCTTTTTATTTTGTTCTTTGATTTTTTTTCTTGTAAATTCTATATATATATACCCAGATTTTTTCATACAAAAGCCCTTCTCAATATTTCTATTGAAAAAATTTCAGTTTTATCCAAGTTTGTTTTTTTACGCTGTTTTTATTAGAGTTTAATTTTCCCTTAAGCACCTCAGCATGTTTGAAATGATTTGATCCTTTGACGTTGGAATGAAGCAGCCAAAATTTTCAAGATGTCATACGGAATATTTTCTGGCTACAGCTGAAAGAATAATTTCGCGTATTAGTCTTTAAACACTCAGACTGAACGGAAATAACACCTACAGTCGTTAGAGATCTGACGCCATTGTATTCGAGGGCTCTGCAATTCTGACTCTCATTATGCCAGGGGTACCTAATAACCTCAAGGCCCTTTCACACGGATCAACTTGAGACGCACATAACAAAAACAGCAGACAGTCGAGAGATAATTTTGAACAGAAATAGCCTAGGTCTCATCACAAGTGGCCAACTGACACTCCTTGCTGTGCTACTTCCTCAAGCACCCGAAAACCACGTTATATTTCCCAATAGTTGGCTCAACCAAAAGGATATTGTGACAGCTACGCTCTTTCCACGTGACAATTTGTGTATTGAAAATGAAGAAGACTTTTTAATGCTTCTACGCGAATTCAATCATTATACCGGTGAGTCTACCACTCTCTTTCCCTCTTTGACGCTCCATTTTCAATCAATTTTGTGACCACATGGGAAAGAAATTCTCTCTCCTTTTCACACTAGAGCAGTGGTTACAGAAAACGAGTTGACTAGCACAAAGTTGCCTCATGTGAAACCGGCCTTAAGTTCCTAAATATAAAAAAATCTCATCCGACCTTTTTCAATGGCCCATCTGCATTTTAGCTGGTCTCTTTGTCAGTATAACAAGTAAAATTGGTTACTTATGTGTGCTCATTGCATACTAATAAGAAATGCAGACTTTTAGAGAAAAGAAGACCTCCAACCCTCAATAGTCTGGTGATCAGGACAGGCTTGTCACCAACGGAGAATGAATTATGGGTACATTATTCAAAACAAAGATTTTCGTGCTGTAGAGGACAATGTACATTGCAATGTTATGTCTCAGATACACTCGTCGGCATAACTTTGGTTTGACGAGTAGGATGCTAATTCAGATGTTGGCTTCATCATATGTCTGTGGTTCAGAGTTCCTCAGTGCATTGCCTGTGTTAAGCTGGTTTTATGACACTTGCGTGTATTACAAATGACATCTAAGTCCTACCTGCAGAAATGTGAAAGAAATGGAATATAGCAATAATGGATAAGGAATGGAAAGAACAATAATTTATTAATATTAAAGATAATAATCACATCAATAAAACCGCGATATCAATCATTTCTGCTAAAAGTTTTGGCATAACGTGCATGCATGCCTCATTAGGTAGAAAGAAAATGCAGTGAAACTTCTTTTAAGGAGCCAATGAAAGATTACGTACGTGTTTCACTAAGCAAACATGTGTACACTGTTTCTGGGATAAATTAGTAAGCATTAAAATGACACCATTAGAGTTATTAATTTCAGCCAACTTGGTAGAGGGTGTTACATTTATTATTACATAACGGGTTCGGGACTCACAACTCTAATCAAAGACCGTCACGCAGCAGGCACTGACGCATGTTTCATAAATGTAACAGAGAGGGTGGTGTCTAGGGGTATGTTGAATGAAAAAGACGTTTAGGTTTAAGGATATTTAATGACATCTACAGATTGTTAAACCCCTGACTAGACGCGCGCTGCTGGGACAAGGCAAGTATATTCCTTCTCCCGCTTACATCCGGGGTTTACAGAGAGTGGCGCTGGTGTTGCCTGAGCGTATACAACACAAATTTGGGTTCAAAGTCCTCATGTCGGTGTGATGTAAAGGAGAATTAGTAACCAACAAAAAGTTCGTCTAATCATCTTACACTGGCTTTGTTAGTTGATTGATTAATCGAACTCGTGAATCAGGAAATCAGAAATATTCCAACTAATAAACAAAAGGTATATTACAAAGCAGTCAAAATCAGTGGCGTACACATAATTACTTTTATGATAGAGGTTTACATTTTAAAAAACGCGTAGACAGAAGCACCAAGCGTAATCTTTATGCTAAAATTAGAAATCTAAAGATGTATAGGAGGTATTTGAACCTCTAACCTTACCCTTGAGTATGACACTAGTCAAAATAGCTCCAAAGCTGTACAGATGAATTAGAAAGAGATTTTCCAAAGTATCAATAACATTCTACAATCTGTTAGATGTACGACTGTGGAAAACGACAGGCTGGGACATAGAAAAATATTCCTAACGCTTGATGATTTCAAAATCAAGAAAAATATGGTTATTCTTTAACTTTAAAAGTGGGTTAAGCTCATTTACTCTTTTCTATTTATGGTTAAACAAGAAAATATCACCGAAATGCAAAAAAAAAAGGACTTTTTGAATTATTTTTTCAATCGCCTGGTCCCAGTTTGCCAGGTGCTTTGTTGATAATTTCTTACAACATAATATTTTGCCATGCCATGTATACATGCCAATAATATTTTGAGCTTACGGATTTTGATTATTTGAGTATTTTTGAAATTTTACGACAGTTTTGTTCATTAATTTGTGTGTTTAATTCATTTATTTGTCAATAGCAAATTATTTGCTTTACAGAATAAATTGCATATGCAGTTTTTGATCTCCATAAAAGTTAATGCACTTAAATATTTTAGATAGCGTGGTGAATAATTCTAACAACACTTTATTAATTAATAAATTCGCTGAAACATACATATATATATATAACCATATAAAATGTAACAGTATTTACAGAGAAACATATGTCACAATGTTTAAAGCGGATCATATTAGTTAATTCGAAAAATGAATTGCGCAGTCATTACGATAAAAGGATACATCTGGGGAAGTAAAAAGGAACACTTAATTAGCGAATTATGAGTAGCGGCTTAATATATAAAGCGCGTGATTCACCAATGCATACTTAAGCGCATACAGTTCCAATATAAAATATTACAATAATGAAAAATAAAGCACAAAGGGGTTTCATGTATTTGCATTTACTTTCAATAGATAAATTATTCGCAATAATAATATCGTAAAGTTTTATTTAAAAAAAAAGATTTTTTTTCTAAAAATTCAAAAGATAGAATAATTGTTGTTGTAGCTCTAAAAATTAGGACAGCATTAAAAATAGTGAAATGTATTTATAAATGAAATGGAGAATAATTAATAATGGCACCTCCCTCCGCCTTAATAAAGTCACGTATACGATTTAGTACGACTATGTACTTATTTTTGCCTGTCATCTTAGCTAATAATTGCCCCAACGGACATTTCCAGCTCTCCACGAATTAATTTTGTTCTTTGTAACTAAATCTCAAAAGTGCTTCTTTCTTAAAACCCACATATTTTTCATAGGCCTTAAATAAAATATATTTGCCGGCAAAAAAAAAGTTTGATTTAGTTATTTTTTTAAGTTGGTGATCTTTGATGTATGGTAAGATACAGTGTCTGGTTAGAAGATATGGGCCGCGGTAGCCTAGTGGTCAAGGTATCGGATCGTGGCTGGCATGTCATAAATTCGAGCTCAATACCACTAAAGACCCGCCGTGTAGAGAAGCGATGCAGGTTGAATCTGTCGAGAGCTCAAACGTCCTCCCGTTGGTGGGGTGTGGTAGTAAGATAGGGGCTACCAGCTCAGGTGTCGTCCTCGTCACTTGACCATGATTCAAAATTACAAGGTCCGTCGCCAAAAGCAGTGATGTAGCTGAACAGTGTGACGTTAATATTCACTCACTCACTGGCTGGAAGATAGTCATCCTCGAATAGGACTTCCGAAAATGGAATCGTAACATGTTCTCGTACCTTTGTGTTTTCTTTAGAACTTTCCTAAGCCCTCATACACTCCCCAATTACTATAATAATGTTAAACATCATCGAGCGTTTAAACAATATGTAGTAAAAGTGTATTGCTTGCAACACCAAACAAAGGGTATTCTGATGACAATGGGAAAAAAACATCGAATAATTATTAAAAAGTACTGAATATCCCATTGCTCAGTCTGCCTTTTCACCATCGCAGTCTTGTCCTTTTTTTAATGCAATCAGATAGTGGCTTTGTGTAGGGCATTTGAAAATATTCATGAATTTGTCGCAGTGGGATACATGTTCAGGCATCTATTCCTTCCTTTCTACATTAGTACCTTAAGCTACTGAAATAAATTTTTCTTCATGACGCGTGACATTTTGTTTTATATTTATGTATAGTTATTCGTTTCCAACCACTATTTGCAAGAGTTTAAAAATTTTGACTTTTAAAATAATTTTTCTTAAAATTTTACTCAATTGTGTAGAGACACAATAGCAGTTTTAGTTGATTCAAGTACGTTTTACGTAATGCCCATTTTTAAATTCCAACTAAAGTTGTGTGACTTTTATATAAACGTTTTTAAACACATGTTAGCATTACTTGCTCGTTTCGCTGGATATTTCATGATGTATGACTATTTACAATTTTTAAGTTACTGATATGCAAGTCCTAGCATGAAGCATTTGATTGTATTTATAAACATTCTAATAGCCCTGTCCTCTTTATTTAAACGGGACAGGAATTTTGAAGAGGGTAGAAAAATTATATTTTACGCCCTCGAAGCTCTCTCTCTCTCTCTCCAGAGTCAATTTCCGAAAAAATATTTTTAGCAGATTTCCATTTAACAAAAGAAGCATGTTTTTCAAATGTCAAGTCTGAGAGTCTGACATATGAAATGGGAATTTTTATCTATAACACACCTACAACCCCACCCCCCTCGCAATCCTCCTTGGGAGTTGACTTCCTAAAAACACATTCTTTGTGTGGATCTCGATTCAACAAAAGAAACATGCTTATCAAATTTCAAATCATTTAGTCTAATAATTCAAAAACTGTATTTCTTTTATCTCTTTACCCCTGTAACTCCCCTTAGGTGCTGATTTCCTCAAAACCGATTATTAGCACATCTTTACTCTGCAAAATCATCTGTAACCAATTCCAAGCTTTTTGGTCTAATAGTTCCGGAGATCTCCTGAAGACTAAGTGAGTCCCTTTTCTCCCATATATGTATATATTAGTTCTACAGAGGCACCGTTAATGCAAATTTTATCATAAGCGTTGATCAATAATAAAATTTTACAAATGTGTAATACTTTGAATCGTCTCTGAGAATATTTAAGTTTTTAGCCGCTGTTAATTATTTAGACACAAGTGAACAATACATTTTACATCAGCTTATTTTGAACTATTATACTTACTTCGCTATAGTGCAATTTAAAAGACGATGCAATGCCTCTTTTGCTTATTCTAATATCTTAGTTTAGTAGTAAATGATACTTTCATGTGGGGATGCATAATCCCAAAGCACACCTATGTTACTGAGTACTACAGCCAAATGCTTAAATAATCCGCAAGTACAATTGTGACGGGTCCTATGCGTGCCTGTGACTAATCCTCTGGTGGAAAAATATTTCTTAACTGTTCTATGTTTATAAAATCCCTTGGAGAAACCGTGAATTATGTTACTTTGAGCGTTACTTAAACTGTAGCGAAGTGAGTGTTGGAGTTATTCGTTAGGCTGCTGTTAAAGTTAAATTAGTAAAAGTTACTATCTGAAGTCCTCGGAATTTTTTTTTGGATAATCTTGAGTTCAAGATATATCCAGTTATACCGGGCGAGACCTATCTAGTGCAGTTACATCGTCTAAAAAGCAAATAAGTGACATAATTATTTGTCTTAGAAATTTAGGATAGTGATTAAGTCAATCGCTCCAACGGCATATAAAATTTGCTTTTATAACAATGGCTGATTATTCAGTGTTTCAAGCTTCACCAGCGACCGGAGGGTCGCGGTACAATTAGTTCTTTTACTTAAACCTTATGTTTCTAATTGGTTACTATTAAAGTAAAAGTCAACACAACTAATATTTGGCAAGATAGCTTTTTAAAACGGTGAATAATTATCTAATATATTTCATAGCAACGCATTTTAAAAACTTCAGTTTTCAATGGAAATTGAAATTCTTCGACGAATCTTTACACATAAAATCGGAAATTCTTTGAAGGAAATAAGTTTAGTTCATTCATCATGTCAAAATATAAGAATGTGTGTAAAAAAAGGGGGGAGGGGACTAATCGAAGAAAGAAAAAGTTAAACGATTGTTATATGTCGGAAAATAGAAATTCACGCAACAAAATTAGTTATTTAGAATTTAAAGGCCTTTATTTTTTTAGAAAAAATTTATCGCTTGTGTTTTCATTAATTAGTATATTATTAACATGATGTTTGAAATCTATATTCACAATCTATTGTCATCTCTCTGATTCTGCTCTCCATTTTAATTAATTTAATTTTTAATTAATAACTTTTTTTCTGCATAATTATTTTGTTTCCGTTTAAGTTAACATCCCTCTACAACGACAAAATTTTTTCAGGGATGGAATTTAAGTACAATTAACCTTTCGTTGGGCACATCTCTGAAAGAAACAGAATCAGGCGCACCCAGCCTGTGATGCCACCGACATATTTTAAACTCTTTTCTAATCAATATTAATACAAAACACCGGTAGGCTCGCATTGGGTTTAGTCTAAGGAAAGCAAATACACCAAGCTGTACGAAAAAGATCTCCAGTTAATGCACAAAATGAAGCTTAAACTGAAACAGCCAAAACCGCTAATTTGACACAAAATGTCTTTGCTGGCCTTTTAGACCAGCAGCGCCCGACGTAGGGTTAAGTGACAAAGATGGCATCCGGGGGGAGGGGTACATTTCTCCTCTGCTTTCAAATCACACCATAGTCCTTAATACTTGAGATAACGAGATTGAAGTTCTAACGAACCATGTTATTGAGACCATCTTAATTACGTACTTAATCTATTTCATTCCATTTTTTAATTATACTGCCGTATATTGAAAGTGCAAATGTAAATTAAGCATTCAGTTTCAGAAAGTAGTATTCATTTACATCAGTGCACATATAAAATAAGAACCTGGTGAAAAGTTTATTAGAGATTTGACTCAATTATTTCTTGATTTGATTGTATGTTTACGCCGCATATCGAAGCAACACAAGTTATTGGCGACGTACCTTGCAATTTTGATCCGTGGTCAAGTGAAAATGACACTTCAGCTGGCATTCCACTCTCCAAACTTCCACATCCACGTAAGGACTTTGAGCCTCGACAAAGAGTTAACGTTCATCACCCCCTCTACGCGACGAACCTTCAGTAGCACCCGATCTCTGACAGACAATTATACAATGCTGACCACGAGTTCGAAACCATGACCATTCGCCTCTAACGGCTACTAATTATTTCTTGAAACATGTAACAAAATTTTAAGCAGAAATACGTGCAAAATATATTAAAGAAACAATTTAATACATTTAAAGAAGAAGTGTTTAAAATAACCTTAAAAAAGCATAAAAATAGTTTAAGAGAATTAATCATTTTTAGACATATTTTTCACATTATCTTAAAATTTAAATGAGATTCATTTCTTATATTATAAAAAAGAATTAAATTTCTTAGAAATGGTGAGGTATATGATATAAGTGAAGTATATAATGATATTATATAAGTGAATTTAATTAGATAAGTGAAGTATATAATGATATTCATAATTTTGTAATGAAACAAAATTTTATGTAAAAATGTATTGAAAACTTTTAGTACTTGGTTTTTCTTTTAGCATATTCTAAGAAAAAGCCTAAGATGTTTCAGAATTTTTGTATAAATAAAAAAAATTGAATTTTCACTAAAATGAATTAAAGAACACTTTGTTTACGGCTTTAGAAGTTATATTTCTGTTGAATGAAAAGATAAACTACAAAACTTTGTCGTGTCGTTCAGTCGTTATTTTTAAAAGATTTATTTCTACTGATCCAACGAATCAAAATATGCAATTTTTCCAGTTAAACTTCCTTAACATTTAAATAAAAATATTTAAGTAATATTCTTATCTAAGCGAGCACTATACGTATAACAGAAAAGATAAAAATTATAGATTAAATATATTCATAAAAGAAATTAAATGCATACTATCAGAGAAAGTTCATGGAACACGCTTGAAGGAATTTAAAAGAAAACTCTACATGTGTCTTTGTTTCCTGGTAAAATGGTACTAATTTGCTATGACTGAAAAAGAGAACATATTTTAAAAGCATTCCATCGCCTCCCAGCTAATAATCAAAGCAGTTACAAACAAAAAAATAAATTAAAAAATATTTATTTTCTTCGAAATTTGGATACCAGAAAAAAATATCGATAAGCAAATCTTTATCAGATTAATTCAAAACTGCAGACGATTGGATGTCAACACAACTAAACTCAATACGGTTCTTTCCGCAATGTTTTTATTTTTTATTTCTTTTTCTACCGTTGCGGTCATCCGGCCCAAAGAAGTATCGTCACCGTTAGAGCGTGATTAAGGGTCATCCTAACAATCAGGTGACCTTTAGATCCCCAGAAAAGTTCGACTAGAAAATTCGAGACCTACACTAGCGCCCCCTGGTTTTACCCTTAATAAAAGAAGGATTCGCGCTCGGATGTTCAGAATTTAGATTGATACAGAAAAGAGCGTAGTGCGTTCTTTACGATTTCTACCGCTTTTCCTCCTCGCTGTTGATCGGCGGAAAAAAATGCGTTCCTATAATCCTGTGATATTTTGTGCGTTTATTTTTACAATTTTGATTGTATACGGTCATGCTGAAAATCTTCAAAGGCAAAAGAGATTTTTGAGAAGAGATATCTTGAATCCTCTCTCGGATGGGTAAGAATTGTTTGATGTGTAACACTTTTTTTTATTGTATACTGATACAACTACTTTTCCCTTCTGTTGATATTTATTCTTTAAGGTATTATTTTTAAGCAAAGTTTCAATAATTTAAGAAATAAGTTGCTTTAGGTTTTTCTGTCTAATTATTAAGATTTTTAAAAAATCCGGTTCCTGAAATTATTTATAATTATAATTTGAAGCAGGATTTCTAATATATTATCATGAAAATTTACTTATCACTGATATATATATATATATTATTTTCTTTTTATTAAATTCAGCTTTTTAATAAATTTAAAATATTTAAATAAATAAATTCCTTGAAAATGATGTATGCCTTTAAATTCCTTGATTATGATATCAATATGAGGCTCATGAAATAACATCGTAGGTAAGTTTTATTTAATTTGTTCTCATGTATATATATTCAAAAGCTACTTTTTTAAATAAAAAATATGTAGTTCTGTGTTTTTTATCAGAAAAAAAAACATAAAATAAATTTATATAATTTTTTACTTAATTTTTCTTTTAAATTCCTTAAATTTCAAAAGTAATTTTTAAAAAGAAAAATGAAATTTTTAAAAAATAATTAATATGTATGTGTGTGTTATTAGATAAAAGTTATAATCTAAATGCATTTTCGCGTTTGTTTAATAATGAAAAAAAAATCAGTACATATAAAAAGATTAAAATATTAATCATTCAAAAAAATCAATCTGTAGAAAAATTAAAGGGGATTTTAGAAATCGTTAGCACTTAGGTTAAATAATTTAATAATTCTAAGATTTTAAACTCTTTAAATTAAAGTCTGCGTTAAAAATTCTAACCAAAAAATTTTGTCGAGATTTTTTTTAATTTATCAGCAAAATTTCTTATTTCCTTCATATCTAGAAATGTTGTATCCGGTACTGAACATTAAAATAATATATAATATATAACCTATTTAACTGTGATATGCTGTAAAATTTGCAATATAAACACAAATAACATGTATGCTCCTGACATAGAATATCGATCCTATTAATGGTATGATAGATATCTATTTAAAAATCTAGAATCAGACTTATTTTTACAAGTTTACAAAAACTGTTAAAGAAAAAAATTTGAACTAAGAAAAATACGAAGGAGAAAAATAAAAAGATTCAAGTTTTTAAATGCATTGTGTGTGAGTACTTTCTTACTAAGTACGTATTATCGCAGAAAAACTGAATTTACAGAGCTACTTACACGCGAATAATACTTGAATGATTTATAGTAAGATATCACAATAAGGTTAATTAATATTTAAGGGGTCATATAGCACGATTTAAACAAAAAATTATAATTTAAGAATTTTCATTTTTTTTTTCTTCCTATGTGTGTATACTATGTAAGACAGATTTTGTGCTAAAAATTTCATAAAAAGCTAGCCAATTAATTTTTTAAGGAAAAAAGCTTATTTTCGAAATGATTTTAAAGTGCTATCCTCCAACTAAAATTTACGTAGACGCATGAAATTTGATTTACAAATACGTCAAACTATGTATAAAAGAAGTTGGTATGGATTTTACGATAACATGATTGGTATTCGTACAATACTTCTTTTTATGAATGCTTATTGAAAATTCCTTAAAAAATGTATAAATTCTGAGTTCAATTATTTTTTTAAAAAATAAGTATTGCTTTAATTCAAAAATGCATACCAACTTTTGTTATATGTACTATTAGCAATAGGTAAAAAAAAATTCAAAGCATTAGGCACAATAGAAAAAAAACCTTAGCATTTTAAATGAAGACAAACTCGTTATTTTATCTTTCTGAGATAAGACAGTTTAAATTTTTCATTTGCTATAGGGATGTGAATAAAAACGAACGTAAAAGCTATCATAATTCTACACTTTTTAAGTTTAGAGCTTTCAAATTTTGTGAGCTTATAGAAAAGTATATAAAGAATAATTTAGGCTAAAAAAAATAGATTCGATTTTTCGACCATTTTTGTCAATTTAATCGTATTGTGTCCCCTTAACCATGAACAAAAATAATAAGCAATAATTTAAATAACTTTATATGAATAAACTAAAGAGGTATTTATATTAAGGTTTGATTCAAATTTTATTTTGGTTGTTGTGAATTTTTTTTAAATTTTATCTTTTTAAGAATTAATTTTTAAGCAATATTATCTCAAGAATCAGAGTGTGTTCAAGATATTTCTGAATTCCTCTTTATTTTTAGGATTTTATTTGACTCAAAATCATGTTTTTACAATAGATTCATAAAACATGATTTTTATTTATGATTAATTATGTGTGTACGTATTTTGCGTTGGATTAAAACTTTTTTTTAATACATTTGCTGCCTAAATGAGTACACCAAAGTTACAATTAAAAAAAATATTTTAAGTACGAAATTCATGAAACAAAAGAATTAGTGTTGAAAGTAGCGGTAAATGTGAAATCCTTGGTTGATCAATAAATAAAATAATTGTTGACGGACCTCATAATTTTGAACCATGATCAAATAAACGAGGATAATTGAGCTGTAATCCTCTCTCGAAACTTTTATTTCCAAGTTTAACGTGCATCAGCCTCTTTATAAGGCTGATTTTTAGTAGATTTAAGATCCAAACCCGCGAAACGACGCCGGCTCCGGATTTGGTACCATGATCACATAGCTACTGTGGCAATAAGAAAAAGGCGAAGGGGGGGGGGGACAAGAAATTGTTATCTGGACTAATGTAAGGTAATATTTGAACTTATAACGTTAACGCAGTTAAGATTATTATTTTGTTTTTCGATATAAAATCAGTACAAAGAATGCAACTAATTGTAAATGACTTATTTTTAAAAACTGAACCAAGATCGTCATTTAAAAAGAAAATTTTTACTTTAAAAAAAATAGTAATATCTTACGATTTACGATTATAAAATTTTTTGCTGTCTAATTTATAAGCTATAAGTAAAAGTAATTTTTCGGAAGGCAAAAATCAGCCGATATTTTTTTAAATTTCCATTAATAGATACTTCCGTATTTTCTACCAGTATAATGAAAATGAGAGAAAAACAGTGTATCAGTAGCGAAATTCAGGCCTTATTAACATTACGAAATCAAACCCGCATCAATATGAATCTGATAATTTATTTTATCTAATCTAGGTTACATGTATTCTATACTTCGATGAAGAACAAACATATCGGTGATTGATCTTATAATGATTTATTTCGTATCATTTCGCGATTGTGTTTTTTTAAATATTATATAGATTATAGACAGGATTTAATATGTTGCGTGCTTTATAGAATCTTTAAAATATGTGAAATCACACGTACAAAATAGGAACCTGCACGATTTTTTTAAAAAAAATATTTGTTAACAAATGGATTTGCTTTTGATTTGTTTGAAAACATTCGTTTTCCTATTAATTCTTACGTGTTTGTGTTTCACAAAATAAAAAAAAAATGCAGGAAATCTCACAATGGTAATTTTCTAGTAAATTTCATATTAAATTTGTCAATAGTAGTTTTCTAAAAACAATGAACAAATTAAGAATTATTATTGCATTATTTTTACAACATACGTGTAAAAGATGATGAAAGGGGAAACAGGGAGCTCTTTTTTAAAATAGAAAATGTACGTTGTCTTACATAATTAGTAATTTTTTTTTTAAAACCGATTAATATTAGTAAAATTTCTCAAACTGGCATATCCTTTATTAAAAACAATCTGTGTATAACATATATTACTTTTCTATAAAACTGATA
Organism: Trichonephila clavata; assembly: GCA_019973975.1. Taxonomy (NCBI): domain Eukaryota; kingdom Metazoa; phylum Arthropoda; class Arachnida; order Araneae; family Nephilidae; genus Trichonephila; species Trichonephila clavata. The sequence goes on along the minus strand of BMAO01029378.1, from coordinate 187,369 downwards.
TTTTTCTGAAATAAAAGCATGTAAATTAACAGAAATAGATTACACTAACTTATAGGGTTTAGTTCAATAAATATTATCACCATTGTTTCAAGAAATTAGGTCACTGGTTTACATTAATATTACCCTAGAGCAACGGTGGTAAATAGCGGCCCTCCAAGAGAGTCAGATAATCCGCCGTGAGCTGAGATTTTCTTGTATAAAGAAATTTACTGGGAAAATGTTCTCCATATTTGGGTTTACACATATTTGTAAGATTCTTTTTTCCCCCGCATGTAGCTCAACAAGAGTACATACAATGCAAGTTGGCGGACATTAACTTGCAGGCTGTGATAAGAACTTCAAGAAGCAATAACACTCCTGATTTTAAAAAAAAATTGTAGAAAAAAGTGTGGTCTTAGTCTCATTAAATTGATGCTAAAATTAAATGTGCTTGCAGCTATGGATGATATGAAATTAGCCCAATAAATAAACTGAATAAAATTGCCACTTATTTCTACGCTTCACTAAGAGGGTTGGAACTTTAATAGTTGCAACACTGCTGTAAAAACGCTACACAACAAAACAAAAGAATGTCGTTTATACCTAACGTGACCATTTATTCTTCGACTCAAAACGGGACATTGGTTTATTTAGGTCAATTAGCAGGTACACAATGAAATAAGCACTTTTTTAAAGTTATTTATTCAAAAAAGGTTAGCTTAAAAGTTACGAATTAAAAAATTTACTAAAAATGTTTTGTTATATTTATATTTATCAGATTAAAAATTTGCTTTAATATAGCTGGTAAAGATTTGAAGTAAGAACGTTCTTACGGCACGTTTTTTTTACATTCACCTTAATTATCAACATCACATTTAGAGCTGAAATTTGCAACTAGGTTTTCTCAGATGTCCACAATTTGTTCATCATAGAAAATACTCTTTCAACTGGAGCATTTGTAGCAGGCAAACAAAATATATTCAATCAAAATCGGAAAATTTTCATGCTGTAGATTGTTGGCGTGAAAGTGTTTGAATACTTCCCCCCAACGAGTATTAATTTTCAATTAATACACCCAGAGATTTTTGAACGTCTTCCCATGTGTGGACATTTTTTTAAATCTGCCCAATAAAATATCTCCATTTTTTTGGTAAGTAAGCAAGTCTACTGCTCCAGATATACATATATTCACGGCTTGTTTTATAAAATTCTGTGTAGCCGTCTTTTTCACAAACTCTTCATCTATATTAGAACCATTATCTTTCGATTTCACCATTAATTGACGGACCGTAAATGGAAGAGACTGATTGGTCTTTTTCTGAGTAAAATTGTCTTTTAGTTGATTGATTTCTTTTGCAGCTTCAATTTCCGATGCAGTCTGACCTTCAAGTTTCAACACAGCTTGATGAAATCCTGCGGACTGAGCGTGTAAAAAATAAAGCCACAATTCGGATTGGGATCTAAAAAAAGTTTTTTAATAACAGGGGACACTTTTAAATACTCAGAAATAGTTTTTTAATGACTGATACATTTTTAAAATCCTTTCCAAGGCAAAAGAGCAAGCCGTCTGGTTTTGCTATAGCCGAGCATTTGTTGACTTTGCGTTTCAGTTTCAGCGCAAAACTCCTTTAGAGCTTCAATTCGAATCGTGTAAATATAAAAAAAATGAATATATCTTCACAATAATGCTTTCGTAATCTAAGAGTAGCCCGTCTGCAGAAAATTTTATTGCATTGGGAATAACATGGGCTCCACATAGAATAGCTATTAATGGGTTTTTCAGATATGATTCTAATTTCGTTAACACATTGTTAGTTCCTCACCTAGCCGCGCCTCCGAAATTGTCCGAATTGTCCTCACAAAATGCCACGACTTTTGCTGTCAAATTATTATCTGTCAACACTTACTTGGTTTAAATAATTGACATTGGTATCAGAAGTCTCAACTGGTTGGTCTTGGAGATCTAAAATTTTTACTTGTACACCTACGTAAGGTTGAAAATAGCGCACTACAATAGGATATATTTTCTTGTTACCGTGGTTGAAGCGTCGTTTAGTATAGTGATACAATTGGACTTATCAAGATCCATCTTTTAATTCTTTCATCACTGTTGGTGTCAAAACATTTACTACAATAGCTTTTGATTTCGTAAGTGCGCATGTAAAATTGAGTTCGAAACATGATTGAGTTAATTTCGATGCTCAATCTTTAGATCGAAAACTGTGGCTTTCTTGTATCGTGTGGTAAACCTAGACGCCTTCTGCGGTGGCGATATCCAAATCCTTTGAAGTTGGCGCGTCCGATTTCTTGAAATAGTTTAACATCGAAGAACTCGGATCGGCGGCATGATCGACATATTTATGTTTTTCAGACTTTAAATGCTGTTAAATATCACCGGCACCACTGTGGTTTTCGCACCACACTTTTCGTATCTAACATATGAGGGAGTATTTATTGGCTTGATAAACAGGTATTTTACTTGTAAGGTAACACTGAACGAACACTTGCGTTTCGGCATTTTAACTTACGATTCAAAAATAAAAGACGTTTAAGTTATTTACTACACCAGCATCAAACAGCAACAAAACAAATAGCGAGAAATGGGCAAACGAAAAATATGTCAAACAAATACTCAACAAAGCACGGTCGATGACGTCTCGGCCATTCTCGCTTATCTTCGCGTCGAACGACGACGCGGTCACGCTCTCGCACACCGTTCGCGTCCGGCTGACTCGACAACTCAAATTTTTGCACGGTTTCCAAAAAACGGGACAATTTTGCGTCCCGGAGTTCATTTCGGGGACACCGGGACTCGTAATTATAAAAAGGGACAGTCCCGTTCAAAACGGGACGTCTGGTCACGTTATTTATACCACATGTGAGCTACATATCTACCTTGCCTCTTAGCAAAAAGACGTTCTTCCTGCGCCACGCGCATTCGGAGTGACTCGAAGAAATGATCCGGTCTAAAGTACGTGTTGTCAGGATGTTTTCAAAACAAAAACAACGAAGTTGGATAAAAATTGAATGTGCCAGAGGTCGTACAACACGACAACGTCATCTAGGGCTTAGAGAGGCTTTCGGGGAATCTGCATTGCCTTACAAAACTATAGCAAGATGGGTAAAAGCCTTCGATGAAGGATGCCAAAATGTGGCAGACATGCATCGACCAGGTCGTCCTAGTGTCGGCAAAGCAGAAGTACATGATGTTGCCGCACTAATGGACAGTGATCGACACTCAGATCTAAGTCCTTGTGACTTAATTCCAAAGATGAAGGAACAACTTCATGGCATTCGCTTCAAAACTGTTCCAGGGATTCTTGAGGCAGTAAACCGGTCCATTCTAACTATCAACAGAACAGGCGCTGATATAGATGTTTTGCGACTTCCTCATCGTTGGTAACGGGTTATACACAATGCTGGCAACTATATTGAAGCTCTGTAAAACATGGTAAGATGAATCATTTTTGTGTTCCATGTAAATAAATTGTTGCCACTATTAAAGTTCCAACCCTCGTATTTAACGTACATTTATTGATTCTTATGATACAATTTATACCTTTTCTGAAGTGCAAAGTTAACAAATGAATGCAAAGCATTTTAAAAAAAGGTGCGGCTCTCCGGTATTCTCTTCCACAATGTGACGCTCGAACCAAACCAATTGTCCAAACCTGCTCTAGAGCAATTGGTAATGAACTTTGTAACATTAAATTACGGCTAAATGGCACAAAAAAAAAATCGATACTTAAACTATGTGTGGTACTTTTCTGCTCTCTAACTTTTCTACATCACATTATTGAGAAATTTTAGTTTCCTTTTAACGTACTTAAGACTTATCAAACAAAAATTAATTTCAATTCGGTTTTTATCTGAGTAAATCTACATAATGTGAAATTTAGATAAGTTTCTATCATACTATACTGCTTTAAGATCCTTAAAATCTTAAACAGAATAAACTATACAAACTAGAAGTTTACATTTGGTCTTTGTAAATCTTAAATTTCATGACTACGCCACAAACACTTGAAATAAATAAAAACTATTTCCCAAACGCATTACTGAATTTTGTCAAATTATAACACGCAATGTAGTAATTTGGCAAAATTTACTTCATTTGCATGCTAGTATCCATTTGGTATCAGCCTGTAACTTTCAAAAAATTTTACACGCACGTACCAGGAAAACTGAGTGCGATTTTAATAAAAATAAAATTTTTGCGCTGACCTTGAACTGAACTTGGGAAGAAGTGGGTATTTCCAAAACATTAAAAGTGGAATGTTATGGTTTCTTATCGCCCAGACGACTGAGTGATCCACTGTGATTGGTTCTGATAACCCTAAATTGTTTCGGGGCAGCAGAAAAAGTAAAAAAGAAAAATCTAGAAACTGCTATGTGTGTGGTTCTTTATTTTTTTTTAAAGTGCACCAGTTTATGCAACCATGCACGAATTTCACAATATTGCATGCTAATTCAAACAATGTTACACTAACCCCGAGCGTCAAAATTATTTAACGAAAAATTTATAATGAAATGAAAATTCTGTTTTAAATGCATGCATGCATTATAATCTTTGGGTACATTAAATTAGTTTAAAGCAAGAATTTCCATTTTGTAGTTTTTAAAGCAATATATTATTTATTGTTAATAACAGAGCAAAGTGCTTTTGAATATTTGTTGGTCACAATAAAATGACCTGGTCGTTAATTTTAATGTACAAATTTAAAAGAAGTTAATTATGAATGCATTCCAGATATTATCAAATTCAGTTAAATTCTTAAAACTATATAATCATCTATTTGTAATGGACTCTTTAAAAATGTTGAATTACTCTCAAATGTGATAAATAGTTAAGAAAAATTTGAATTCAATTAAATAATACATTTATTTTTTGACCTCTTAAAATATATGAAATGCAAAATTTTAGAAATTCTTTGGTATTTGTCTTTCATGAAAAAGAAAAGTAAACTTAATATGGAATAGTTTTGAAAGTTTATAAAAACTAATTTAAAAGTTAAACAGAGACACTATAAACACATTCATTAATATTTAGACGCCTATGGTTCTTATTCTATTTAACATAAAAATCAATCGTTATGTTGAACGACAATATTTCTCCTTTTTCATATTTACTGCTGTGATAGATATTAACGAGATTTATAAATATAAAAAGATCTTCAATGCTTTTGAGTATTTTAGACTCTTTCAGATTGTTATAATAAATTTGAGAGACTACAAAGCATAATGATTTACGGACCGTTAACCTTAACCTTGATAAAGTCCACAGACAAATGAACTGAATTAACTTTAAGGTCAATATGACTGCACAAGCCCTTTTCCATTTCTCTGCACAAGTATTTCTTATTTTGGTATTATTATATGCTATATTAGTATTGCATCACCACAGTCACCACTCTATGAGAGTGAAATTGTCGACACTATGTGAATTATATCAACTTATTAATTTTCCTCCTTAAATCTATGAGCTAAGACGATAGCCTTCAAATATCATACTCTTTGTTGATTATCTTATCTATACGTTGTGTGTAAATATTTAACGCTGAAAATTAAAATTTACAATTGCAGTCCAACCGTAAATTTTGTGCCTACTAACGAATCCAAATATGAAAAGGCAGACGATTTCTTCGAAAAGAAAACATTACGTGGTTAAATATAATGTTTTAAAATAAATAATTTCAAAAATGAAAGCAATACTCTTCTAAACAATATCGAAATGCAAATTATATTCTCATAAATTCATTTCGTCATTTAACTATCGAATCAAAATAAAATCACGTTTTAAAAAAAAGGTAAAATTTCAAATACTTAAATAAAATCATATAAAATATTAAATTTTCATTTTTGAATTCCGTTTTTATAAATATACAATCAGGCATTTAAGAAAAATTACATGGTAAAAAATAATAATGCTGGTAACACTTAACAATTTCAAACTAAATATATTACTAGACAATGCTATATTTTTTTCTAAAAAAAATCAAATTAGAAATTTTATTATTAATATTATTTGAGAAAACAAAGTTAAAAAAATTTATTTAACTGTGAATTAAATATGAAGCACTTACCCCAATCTCTTCAAGCTAAAACTTAAGAAAATCACACTTGATTTTGAATAATAGAAATGTTTTTAATGTAACGCTGATATATATTCCCAATGGTTTCTCTGCGGAAGTTCTAAATTAACATTTGATTGATATACAGTTCGTTAACGTTCGAAGTAACACAATTGTGAATATTAGCGGCCACAGAAGCCTTTTATTCTTACAATAACTCAAATGATCAAAACGCTCTTTAGAAGAAGAATATTTCGAAAGAAAAACAAAATTTAAATATATATTAAATTTAACTAGCGTCGATTACGCATCACAACTCTTTTTTCCGATTAAACTACCATAAATTTAGAATAATTGCAAAAGATGCCAACTTCAGCAACATAACTTTAACAGCAAACGATTATATATCATCAAATAAATTAAATTCGAGTTGCGTGAATTATTGAATTAATGCAGACGATAATAGTATGGAAGAGAATTTTCATCCTAAGCAATATCTATAATTATTGTATGTTTTATACATTAAAATTAATTCAAAAAAAAGAAAATAAATTTAAATAGAATAAAAAATAGAATAAATAAATTTAAAATTTTTAACGAGGGCTATTGGTGATACACCTCATAATTTTGAACTACGGTCAATCTGCAACTATTTCATTGCACGGCGGTTCTTTAATGGCAACATGATTTTAAAATATTGAAAATAAATAACTACACAATAACAGTCTTTAAATATTATAAATATCGAATAAAAATAGCCCATTAAGTGTAAAAAGATTACTCTTTTCATAACGAGCATTTGAGGCACAAATTAATAAGTATTTGTGAATTAGTTCAGCATCCAACCAATTTATTTTTGTTCTGTCCACTACACGTGCAAACAATCGGAGGATGAAGTGTCATTCATCCGCCTATTTTTAATGAATCACTTATTTCCATAATTTAGTAAACCGGATGAGAGGAATCCGTTTCACATTATGCTTCAGTAACTTTGTTTAGATGACCCGAATCCATGAGAAAGGTTTTGTACGGAAATTGCAATCCAGTCAAACCAAATAGGATAAGGATTATGTCCTGATCTCAGAAAACTGCCTTGATTATATTTCATTTAATTATTATTTCTATTACCCATTATTAATTTACAATTCCTAGAATCTTTAAATGTTGTTCACGGAACATCGATATAGCATAAAGGATTTATGATGCCCATTTACGATTAAGATTTCATTATATAAAAGTTGTTTAGCTAAGTACATAAAATGATAGCAATTCAGTATAACAATAGTTTGAGTTAATGTGAACTTACGAGAATGTCTTTGTACTTTAAGTCTTCGAAAAAAATAATTGGCATACATTTATTTTAAAATATAATCCTGTTTTTGATTTTTCAGTTTTATAAAATTCAAAAGAGAACAAATGTTTTTTTTTTAAATTCTTATTTCATGTAAGCACAAAGGATTATATAAATAAAACTAATTTAGTCTTATATTATTATTACAATATAGGCTTAACAATTATTATTTTCTATGAGCAAAAGTTTATATGAAATAATAATACATGCTCTTAGAATAACATACATTTCTACTTATTTCATTCTGGCATGGTCTTGCTTTGTTTTTGACAAGTAAAAACTAATATCATCCACTAGTTGCACTCATGCATTTTTATTTAAAAATATAGTTACTGAATTTTGAATATATACCGTAAAATCCGGTGTATAACGCGCGCCTATACTTTGAAGCTGCATTTCAATTTCTATGCATACTCGCCATATAACGCGCATCCAGTTTTTTAAGAAGAAACCTGAAACTACGCGTGCAATTCTCTAATGTTTTGAAGTCATTTATTCGAGGTATTATTCCGTTTTGAGAAAATAGTGTACTACAACTATATTAAGTCCATAAGGAATGTCATTTCTTTTAAATAAACAATATTTCGATTTATATAAAAGTCTAATTTTTTCTATGGTCATGTTTCTTTTTTATTTTTGAAGCTCTCAGTTTTATACTCTCTCATTTTTGTCGTATAAAGCGCACCCGTAAATTTTTCTCTTATTTTTCGTATTCAAAGTGCGTGTTATACACCGGATTTTACGGTATATATTTATATATGGTTGGACCTCTAACGAAAGCGCTAAATCCTGGGGGGAAAATTCTCATAAACATAAAATGTTCTGGGTTCCAAGGAAAAGTTCACAAAATAGAGGTTCGTAAAATGGAGATCTGACTGTACATGAATATAACAATTAAAATAATTTCAAGTAAAAATGAAGATATATAATAGAAAAATCAAAAATATAAGAGTTAACTCACGAATAAAAATCAACAGAACTAAAATAGTATTTATTTCGAAGGCATATAATTACTTTTTTACTTTCAGTGCACGCGAAAAATCTGATTTGTATTTATAGCAAAATTTATCATTTAGCCTAAATCTATAAACTACTTGCATGTATCCTTACATTCCAAAAGGAAAAATTCTGTACAGTCAAAGTTAACAGCTCTTATTAAAGCAACACGATTCAATATAAATCTTTTATCTTCAGAGTAACACAAAAATTAAATAGTGAAAAATAACAAAATAACAGATAACAAAAAATGGCTGATTGGTTGCAATTAAATACAATTAAAATAAATCTATCCTTCAAAATTTATTTAAAAATATAATACATTTGTTTATAAAAAAAATTCCAAAAACAGCATTCAAGTTTGATAATTTACATAAACATCACAACATTGAAGAAAACATCTTTATCAACAGCTGATAAGAGAACCATTCCCGTTAAACTTCAACTGATAGCACTCAGTTAAGTTCATAAATGGAAAAGTTACAGACAGATGGATAACATTTGCATGCCTTATCAATGATGAAGGACAATCACTCGCTGATGGATGTTTCAAAATCACCAACTTCCCTAATGCATCCTCGGGTCCATCCTAACAGTTAAAAACAAAATCAGCGTCCAGGATATTCTAAATTAGGAACGGCGGAGGATACAGAGGGCGTTGTTGCGAAAGGGCACGTTGAAAAACTATTTTTTCCACGTGACTTTTGAATGGATTCCAGTAAACTTTAATGTGATTTCCTTTGAATGATTTAGTACTATTCACACAACGTCAAATGTCTAAAATGTTGTGATTTATTAGTTTTAAAAAAAAAAAGAATGGATTGAACGAAAGAATTTTTGTTGTTTTGATGCCCTCAGGAAGTCGTTATAAAATGTTTATGAGTTAAAATGACAATATTAACTTTTTTAGAGGCTTGATGAATGGAGACAGGGCAAGGTTTCACCAAATTTTAAAACATATTTTTAAAAATACACTAAAAATATTTCAACGCATACTCAAAATATTGTAAAAATACGATATTTTGGAGAATTTATTTTAAAATCCTAAGGCAATTTTACAAAATAATAGATGTTTAACTTATGTTGTGAAGTACCAGACGTTACGAAATTATTAAAATAAAAAAAAAGAGATAAATAAATTGTAAAGAACAAAACTTTTAATTATACTTATGTTCTTATTATTAAATCCTTATGATTGATTACATCTATGTCATAAGAGTTTTGAAAAATTCCAAGAGAAAATAAGCAACGAAAGCTTACAAAACAATGTAGATTTAGTAATGAATTTCAACTAAAATTACGACGAAAAATAATTATTTCGGCTTTTTTTTCGAGAATTTATCTCTCATTTAATTCTTAATTTCATTATTGATAAACATTTCTCAATTTATGATTTTGCAACACTATATTTCTAGAATAACCTTCTCAAATAAAAAGCTTGCCACTCAAGAATGAATTTAAAACGCTTCGAAATAATTAACTTTAATCTGTTTAGTTTAGAAACAACACTATGAACATTAGATTTCAAAGCAGTGGAAATAAAATAAAACTATTTTTTTTCCTCAGATTTTAATTTTATTACCATTTAAAAAATGTTACATTTAGATTTATGCCTTTTTAGATCTATCCTTGTAATTTATACTGAACAAAACCAATGATATGCTGTATCAATGCGGTATCACTCGAAAAACTTTTATAAATTAATATCGCTTAGCAACAAAATTATACGGAAACACAACGCACAAAAGAATATAAGTGGACAATAGGACTTCGAAACAAATGGTGTAAGATAAGTGGAATTATTTACCATTTTTCTCACTCTTCCGTACATTTACGTCATAAATTTAATTTAACAGCACAAAAGAAAAAACTAGTTGTCATAATTTCGTCCTTGAGGAAATTACTCAAATCAAAACAAAATTTTAGATGACACATTGCACAAAACGAACTTCACGAAAATCAAATAAATTCCTAACTCAAGGTCCTTTCCTAAGAGCTCATCAATTCAATCAAGCCTCAAAAAGAAAAAAAATCTAATTCTTTCATGGAATTTTTTCAAAACATTTCAATTTTAGCCACGGAAGCGATCTTCTTTCACCAGAATCAAACTCCGTGACCGACATGTAGCACGACAAAAGAACCTGTTATGATCATATCTAAAGGAATACACAATGAAATGGTGATTTTTGATAAAGGAATCCACGACTGTCTGGAGTTCTGTTCTTTGCTAGAATTTTGTCGGAATTTGCCAAGGTTAGTTGCCCGAGTTACACGGTACAGTAGTTACCCATACTTCCCAGACACGTGTAGGAGGTGAAGTAGGAAGTAAAGATTTGTTTTTCTTTTTGAAGTTCATGGTCATAAGAATTTTCTTTGTATTTAATTGAAGATAGGTGAATGACCGAACGGGAATATAGGATGACTTGTTTTGAATTGATCTCGGGTCATTTCCTTTAGAAAGAGATAACAGCAAGTGATTTGAACAAACAATATCTGTATTTGTAGTTATATTTTGAAGGTGCAAATGTAACTGTATAAAAGAATGAGAGCTTGTCCGCCGTAGAGAAACTGTTCATACATATTAAAAACATGAAAAATATTCTATGTTAAAAATTAATCGAAAACTAATAATAACAATAATAATTTTTTTTCTTAGATACACGTTTTCTCTCTCTTTTAGCTTGAAGTTTATCCAGTTTCTTAGCTTTAAGATATCCGACTATACTTGCGACAACTTTAAAAAAAAATGGAGATATGGGGATTTTTTTTTTGGTTTTTAGATTTGTTTAGTACATTTTAAGAAAAATATGCTAAAATTAAGAAGATAAAAAGAAATTATTATTACTAAAATGTGGGAACAAATTGGTAAATATTTACAAAAATAACATAAATGCGTACCAATCTGTACCAAAAGTTTATGAACAAATTTTCAATTTTGTAAATTCTGATGTGTTGTTATGTTATTTATTTTTAAAATGACTTTCAGGATAAAAGATATTTTAATTTTTACAAGAACTAGAGCACTTTATTTTAATTATTATATGAAATTGCTTAAAAAAACAGTGATTAATAAATCTGAAAGTTAAAACACTTCTATTATATTATACAGAACATGCACAAAAAATTTCAGTTAATTATTTTCAAACCTTTTTCAGCAATCGCTGTCCCCGTTTGAGAATTTTCAAAAAACATTTTAAGTAAAACGCGTTTTAAAATATGACATTTTTCTTAAAGTAATGACATCTTCTTTTACTAAAACACTTGAAGTTTTTGTTCTAGTGAAAGGAAAATAATTAAACTTGGTATTTTTATAAAGCTAATAAGATGGCCTATGAAATAGAATCATAAAAATTTGTCAATTTTTGGCAAAGTTCACAATTGTAGGGTAGTCGGATCCTTAACAACTAACCTTTTAATACTTTAATATTTCATTCATGTACATGGAATCTTAATAGAAAAAGAATAAAAATTTATAATTTAAAGAATAAAATCATTATGAATTATTAACATTACATAAAAATTGCTGCATAAATTTTTTTATGAAGAAATGGTAACCCTGAACATTTTAAATCCTAACCCTTTTTCATTTCTAAATCAATGGTCTAAAACAGAAGTTTTTATTCATGACAAGCACAATGATATGCATCTAAAATTAGAAATTTGGAAGCAAAATCTAAAACTTCTTTAATTGTTTCTCTCTCTCTCTCTTTTTAATAATAGTATAAAAATGTGATGTTATTGTAAGAAAATTTGGCATTACTTTCTCAGATAAATTTAAAAGAAAACATAATATAATAAACAATATAATAAAACTAAAATTTAAAAAAAATAAGCTGTAATAACAATAAAATATTGTTCAAAAAAAGAGGATTCAGAAATAAAATTCTAAATAAAATAAAACAGTTACATATATATGAATGAACTTGTTGTGTAACTTAGAATTATTTGCACATTAAAAATAATGCTCACCTATTTTAAAATACTACCGACTTAAATACACGTTTATCACATCAAATTTTTAAAATTTAGTTTAGTTATTTATTTGTTTATATAGGAAACTAATAAAATTTTGCTTAAGAATAATAAAAACTGAGATCTTAGAGCGTTGAAGGCGTTTGGCTGGATATTATTTTACGAATATTTGCATCTTATGATATTTTTAGATATAAGGAAACGATTGATGCTAAGCAACTTTGATACTCCTACGCTCAACCTTTATAAACAGGTATGCGACACTATCCTACGCACATATTTTGATCTTTTTGTTGACCAGAAATAAAGTAGAGACGGAAAGATAAGAAAACAGAAAGCTACTCCGCCATGTATCAAAGTGAAAATGAAAATGCTCAATCAATTTAATATAAAAAATATTCGTAAAAATATAATAGTAAAAATATTTGCAACATGATTCTTATAATTCAAATGTATCTGGAAATGTTGATGTAATAAATATACTGTTGCGTGTGTGTGGTGTTATAAAATAATAATAATATTCTGGAGTCCTAGAATTTGTCTTTTCCCGGATTTATTGGTAAGAAAACTTCAACGATAAACTTAACAATCTTTAACAAATTAAATCAAGTTACACTGATTAGACTGAAATAATAAAGAGAATAATTCTAATATTCGATATAAAAATCCTAGTAAACAACGGCACCTGGTAAGCCGAAGCCAAGTTCAATATTCCACTTTAAAATATACGAGTAAACAACAGCATACGCTCCACCCACTCAGACCCATTGGTCCATAATTCACAACAGTTGCTACTGATATTAGTTTTTTGATTATAAACCATATCGATAATCAAACAAAACACGTAATCTTATTCTTTTCCTTTCATTTTCAAAAAAGCTGCATGAATAACAATTTTTCTTTTCTGGTTTAATAAAAGCAAAAATTTTAAAACTGCTTCGCCTGAATCTGTTTTTAAGTGAAATGCTTGAATATAATGTTATAGCGCGTGAATGAGTGTTTATTAAGTCGCTCTATAAAGCAATACAAGGGCTACTGGCGACGGATCTCGTAATTTTGAACCATGGTCAAGAGATGAGGATGACACCTGTGCCGGCACCCCCTTCTCTGAAGTTCCACAACACGGGTCAACTTTAAACCTCGACTGATTTAAATTGCATCAGCCTCTCTACACGGCAGGTCTTTAGTGGCACTAGGCTCGAACTCATGACGTTCCACCCACGAGTTCATGGCCTTATAAAGTTATACCGCTGTTTGATTTTTCAATTTGGGAAGGGGGAAGTAGATAATACTTTTATTAGCCCCCCCTCCCCCTTTTAATAACCTCGCGGCACGATAGAATTTTAAGATTTCATTAATTTTAAAGCAAAATCCAAAATTCACACAGTGTGGAAGAGTTTGATAATAAATCCTCACAAAAATAACTTATAATTATAATAATGATGTATCGGTAAATGTTTTTCTCATTTTACTAAAGTACATTTTTTAAAAAATATTTCTCATTTCTTACAGCTTATTTGGCTTGGGAGACTATGCCAGAGATTTCACTGACCAGATTGCATCCCAGGCAACCATGGCCGTACGACATGTGATGCCCCAAGCAACCCGCGCGGTCAACGGACTGAGTAACTGGGGATCAAGGCTAGGGGAACAGGTGGTCGATGGCATGCAAAAAAGAGGTCTCATCCGGGTGCCTATTGAGAGGGAGATAGAAGGGGATGAAAAAGAAGTCGAGGTGTTCAATCCAGAAGAAACAGAGCCACAGAGACCGACCCCTGGAGGAGGAAATCGATTCAATCCCTACATTCCTTTCCAATTTACGTTTGGAATTTTGACTCCCTGGTGGGATGGGTAAGTGTTGAGAAACATATTGGTAGTAGAAAATGTGCGTTTTATAAACACAATTCACACCTTTTCGTGAGATACAAAATCAATCTTTCCGAATTTCAGTTTCTGGATGGAAAACAAAGTTGTGTCAAAATTTTTCTCAACGATTTGTTTATATATCCTCTTTAAATATACATTTAAGTATACTTAAGCTTCCTTATCTCTCGACGAATGGCATTATACATTACATCAATAAACTGACTAGAAACGTAAACTGAATGTTAACTGCTTAAAGGATACAATTAAAAGTTTGCGAATATTATATATACAGGGGGTGGGGCCATAATTAAACTGCAAGTGTTCAAGGGATGCTAGGGAGAAAACCATTGGGAATATTCCAGTGAAATTTGGTATCTACACGTTTCAGAACATGCGTAAATCAAATATGCAAAGAAAAAACCCGGTAGATGGCGCTGTACAGTATTTCAACGCCAACGGTGGCATATACAACTTTCCAAACCGAGAGACAGAGCATAATGACATTCTAAGAGGCATATAAACAATATAAAACATCACTTACATTTTATCAAAATTCCATACAATTCGCTTCAGTAAAGAATTTTTTACAGTATCATGTAATCAAAAATTAACGTAAATTAAGATCACAAATTAAACTATCCATGAAGACGCTTTGGAAAACAACTAAACCATTATTTATTCAATGTAATTATCACATGACGTGCTCAATATGCGAACCACCAGATGCAATCACATGCTTGAAGCATTTTAGTTTTATACGGATAACGCCAAAGAATATGGCTCAACACTTTATGCTCAGTTGACCAGGGAAGAGATAATGTCCGAGCTACACTTCTTGCAGCAAACTGGCTCCTGAACTGCTACTTGTAGTAGCAATAGCGTCACCAATTTGTTGTACTCTTTCCGGGTTTACGGGACGCGCGCCGCCCTCTTGTGCTTGGAATAATGCCCGGTTCTCCTGTTTCTTCAAATTTAAAAATCATATTTTTCAATCCATTGACACACTCATTGGAACTTTTCTTAATCGTTTCATACGCCGGCATTCTTTCAGAGTAGCTGAATAATTGCTACCATTCTGATCGAATACCTTCACTAACAATGCACGTTCCTTCTTATTCAGAGTCATGATTGACCATTACTCAATGTGGTGTTATTTTTATACTGTTCGATGGGCTTAAAATTTGCATACATGCCATCAATAAGCATTGAAACACGGAATAGCGCCATCTATCGGTTGAAAATGGCGACTTTTTTTCTTGCATATTTGACTTGCGCATGTTCTGAAACGTGTAAATACCAAATTTCAATGGAATATTCCCAGTGGTTTTCTCTCCAAAACCCCTTGAACACTTGCCCCCTGTGTATATAATTTGCCTTCTTTCAACTGAATGCATATGTAGGAAAAAACTAATTTTTGTTCTTTATCAAAATCATGTAAAACGACATTTATCTACAAAATTCAACTTTTTCTGGGGTTTACTTAAGAACATTTATTGTTTAGATTAAGCATGTGTATCTATTTCAAAAATATCTATTTTTTCTCAATAAAAGTACAATTGCATATATAGTAATGGAAGAACTTTTCTACGTCTCTTCGTTCAGAAATTACTTGGAAAAACATACCTTTTTGTCACTGATTATATTCATAAAATTACGTTAGTTATGGAGACATACAAAGATTTTTTAAAAACCAGTAGCTTTATTTTTGTAAGTTAGGCACTGAAAATGGCATCAGTTATACGACTTTAATATAGGTTTAGATGTATTAAAATCGTAACGTTATGAACTACAGTTTTATGTCTCGATATTAAGAGTATATGTAATTCTTTGCTACTCAACTTAAATATTAACTATTACAAGTTTACTAGTTTGTAAAATATAAACGACTAAGTTATTTTTAGCATACAACCATGAAATAACAGAAAACGGTTTTCTGCGATAATGAAAGGCCAATACAATAAACTGTGGGATTTTCGACGCCTGTTGACATGGAGAGAGGTAGTAATACCATTTCATCCCACGAGCATCAGGGAAAAAAATTGTTGAGATGGATCCTGGTATGCTTATGTGGGATGGCATTAGGATGAATGGACGGAAGATCGTTTTTGACAGAGGTACACTTACCGGGATCGTTACTATGAAGTTTTTCCTCTCCCACATGCGTCTTTTCCTATGTGAAATTAATCTATAATTTGTTTTTAAAGAAGACAACGTACAGCTACAAAGGTCCCATACTATTCAAGAGCTTCTAGATAGTGAAGATATTCTTAGAATAGATTGGTTAACCCTTTTGTGGGCCTTGGGAAGATTACTTCCCCCATTTACGTGATCTTACAAAATACACCTGTGGGAAGCGCAAAAACTATTATAATATATTGGCCTTGCTATTACAACGATGGGAAAACTAATTCCCGCTTCAGTTTTGTGCAACTGCACATAATCCAGCGATTATGACATCTGTAAATCGGACAAAAAAAGATGGTACTAAAGAAGTACCTTGTCCAAAAGCTGTCGCTGTATATTACGATGTCTCTCTCTCATGGATGTTTTGTACATAAGCGTATTGTTCTGTAGCATTTCAAAAGTATTTAACTTAAGTCAATCTACTTCTGAACTATAAGTATGATTTACATGTTGTCTATATGTGATATAGATAAAACAACTCTTCTTTTTAATTCTGACTTCGGTAATTTCTTTATTTTCCGTAAATTTTTTTGAGTCGTGGATTCATGTTGAATACTGTTATTTACATGAAAAACTTTGAGTAAACTGATTGTACATAGTAATAAAGACACAATTCCTTTTATCAAATTTCCCTTAAATTTCTGTGAGTCGTGGATTCATGTTGAATACTGTTATTTACATGAAAAACTTTTAAACTGATTGTATACAGTAATAAAGACAATTCCTTTTATCAAATTTCTTATTAAAATAACTAGACTTACTTCAGTTAATATACTTAAATATTCAAAATATATAAAATTGTGAATATTATTTAAAATATGAAGCATTAATTTTTCTTTAGAGTAAAAAAGTGAATGAATGGAATTGGATAATAATGATGAAGCATTACGAAATTTTCATTGTGTTCCATAAAAACAATTTTGTATTATATTGTAGATTAAATAAGAATGTAGATTTTTTTTTTTTGGAAAGATTTATTAATACTATTCCTTATCACATAAATAATTTAAAAATATAAACAAATAAATAGATACAGTAACAGCGAGGCCAATGTAGGAAGTATTTTGGCACATTGTAATGGTTATTTCCATTCATAAATATGTGTGAACAGATGAAATATTGAAATGGCGCATTTTCGAAAAGTTTTAGAATTCAAAAAAACTATTAACTATGCTCAAATAGATTAGAAACAA
This sequence comes from Trichonephila clavata, assembly GCA_019973975.1. NCBI lineage: Eukaryota > Metazoa > Arthropoda > Arachnida > Araneae > Nephilidae > Trichonephila > Trichonephila clavata. The sequence continues at coordinate 169,757 of BMAO01029378.1, read as the reverse complement.
TGTCAGAGGGTAAGAGAATATGGGAACTATTCTTGGTTTTGGAAGATAGTTTTAGGTGTATTTACTTCAGTATTAAGTAAAGTGGAATGGTATCTAATTTAATGTAATTATCTACTATAAGAATGTTTCATCTTCTCCAGGCCGAATGTATGCGTCGAGAGGAATGAAATTGAAGAGCCCGAACAAGAAACCACCGATATGCCGGGATTCAGCATCAATTTCGAAACTACGCGATGTGTTCCATCTGAATCAACATATAGTTGCACAAGAAAGTAAGTTTCTTTTCCTTTTTAAAATAATTTAATTGTTCTAGAAATTTAAAAATTTAGCTGCTTTTAACAGAATGTTCAAGAAAATAAGAAATAAGTCATTGAGTGAATGAATATTAACGTCACACTGTTCAGCTACACAAGGGCTTTTGGTGACGGACCTCGTAATTTTGAGCCACGGTCAAGTGACGAGGATGACACCTGAGCTGGCATCCCTCTCTCCTAACTATCACACCACACCAACGGGAGGACGTTTGAGCTCTCCACAGATTTAACGTGAATTGCTCCCCTACACGGCGGGTCTTAAGTGGTACTGGGCTCAATATCATGGCATGCCAGCCACGATCCGATGCCTTGACCACTAGGCTACCACAGCCACAATAATTAATTGAAAAAAATATACAGTCATATATTTGAATTATACACTGCAAAGGTAATAGTTGAAAGGATATTTTCCCTTATTGTTCAAAAAAATTATAATATTGAGGTCGGTTATCTAAGAATACGGTTTCAGATTTATCACCACTAAGAGAATTAAATTTCTGTCGTAGTATGAGATAGGAACATTGTTACAATTATAGATTCTATGAAAGAACACGAGAACCCCAGTGTTTTATAAACCTTGTACAATAAAGCAACAAAATGGCTATTGGAGACGGACCTCGTAATTTTGAAACACAGTCAAGTGACGAGGACAAGAGCTGGCACCTCCCTCTCCAAACTATTACATCACGCCAACAGGAGGACATTGAACTACAATGTATTCAACGTGCATCATCCTCTTTGCATGGCAGGTTTTTAGTGGCTCCAGGACTTAAACCCACGACACTCCGGCCACAAGTTCGTGCCCATAACTACTAGGCCAGGGTTGGTGAACCGTTATGGATCAACATGCCATTTTTCCCCCTAAAGAAGTGTTTAATGAGGTATAGACGTGCCGTCACATAGCTTTTACTTGAGATTATTGGGAAAATAATAAAACTAAATACTAACAACTCAAAACTCTTTACACGAAAAAATACCTTTCACACTGTATAGTAGTAAATGTTTTAGTTATACGTGTAATTCAACTTAAAGTAAATGTTAGTATGACTTCTGTTGCTGCAGATTGGATGACAAACAACTTATATTAGGATTGTAACACGTTATTTTTAGTAGAATGCATGCTGAATTGGAGTCATCTGCCAAACAGGTTCCAAGCAATCAATTATTTTTGCTGTGGTGAAATTTTTTCGACAAGAGGATTTGTGATTTGTTTCAAAATGCCGTTTTACAGACGATGTTCTGCGTACCACTATTCCAGAACATAATTCACACACCTCTTCGTCGCTTTTGCCATATTTCTAGATTCACCAAATGTGAAATTACCTGTTACACTCAATATCTTGCACTTTTTGTTCTTTTGCTGAACTGGCCATGTTAAATAACAGTTAAAAATAGTAAATATAACACAAATGAACTTTAAAATAAAAATTGCTATTTTGAAATAAAATTAATTCATACCATTTTGATCACTGGCATGCCCAAAATATTGTATTGAGTGCCATCAATGGCATGCGTGCCACTGGTTCGCCATCTGTGCACCAGGCTGTCATGTCCATCATCAGAATCCAAAGGAGTGCAAAGAGAGGCTACCAGTTGTTATCAATTGGCCTCCATTTTGTTTTTTTCTTAACCGAGAACATTTACCGAATCATACACATAAAATATAATCCTTGGTTAATGAAATCATTCATTGGAAACAATTTGCAAGAAAACAATGAATTAAATACGTCAGCTGTATGTATACGGCTCTTAAATTATATTGTCTGATCATCTTAAGAAATATTTAAAAACATCTTTAAAAAACGTCCTTCGTAAAAATTTTCATTCATTTTCGAATATCCGAATACAACGTTCAAACAGGTGTAAGTCATCTGTAGAATTAACATCAGCTGATTTAATACAAGTAGTTTTATAAAAAAATTCTCGCATTTATTTAAAGATTAAATTTTGCGATTTGATTCAAATATAACATTTCGGGTTATTTCTTCCATGTAGGATTCAGACCAATGGAATGAGGAAGACTGTTGTAATTCGACGTCAGTGTTGCCATGGATTCGTCAGGCGAACAGATGGAAGGCCAGGGTGCAGTGCATGTAAGATTTTTAATAATTAAATATATCAACGAAGTATTTGAAACTCTAACAGACAACCTCTTTCAGGCATTGTTACAATTTTATTTAATATAATTTTTAAACATTCGTAGAATTTTTTACGTTTGCTTTCGAGAATACAGAAAAAGCACAGTTATCCATAATTTTAAAAAATTATCAAAATTCCAATACAAATGTGTGCTTTATATTTTAAATTTTCCATCAACAGTAATGAATCCGTATAACCTTAATAAGGACAATACTAAATTATAAACGAATAATATAGTTTAAAAATATTGAAATTGTAATTTTATTAAAATAAGAATTATCTAACAAAAAAAAACTTAATCAAAAAATAACTCTTTGAACTTAAAACTTTTTTTAAAAAAACACAATGAATTAACGCATAAATAAGCTTTTTTTTTTAAAAAAAAAAATCATTCCATTGGAATTTCAATTTACTTACGTTTAAAAGATGCTAAAATAAAAACTCGTTATTATTGCTTATAGTAAAAATGGAAGACCTGTTGGAAACTATGAAATCCCTCGAGAGGACCAAATTCGTCAAATGGATCGAAAGTGCTGGGTTAGAGGATAAACTCAAGACAGGAAATTACACCATATTCACACCTTCGAATGAAGCCATCATTGATTTCGAAGACGATTCGGAAGACGTAAGTGCCCTACGATTTCTGTTGTTCTTAACTTTTTTGACACACACACATTTTTTCTTTCTCTAAAATATCGAGTATTACATATTACAATATACCAATCTTTCTCTTTTAAAAGTAATTAAAATTTGTGCGTTTTAAAAGGTACCTTGCCTTTCCTCCGCTGCAGGTATAAAATAGAATGTTAGATTAGAAACTAAAATAACAAGCGCTAGTGATTAATGCTATATACATCACCAATAACCAGCTATTATTCAATAATTATCCACCCTAATTATCGGGTGTCCCATAAGTCCGTACATACTTTAAAAATGCGTAAAAATTTTAAGAAATAATGTATTCGAATGCGGTTTGCAGAAAAGTCATTCTCGTGAAGGGGGATTTTTTAAGGGTTGAGAGAAAAGGTTAGTTACATTTTCCTACTATAGATGGCGCTGTACAGAAATAAGTACCAGATATCTATGAAAACAATTTATTTGAAGGCAGCACATGTTTGCAATCATTCCACAACGCTAGCGCACTTGTTCTATGTGTCCTCCATCACCACAAATTACAGTTTACAAGCGAGTGATAACACCGTTCACTACAGCATGCATCATTTCCTGTTCGATGCAGGAAAATTCATGGCGAATAGTATCCTTCAACTCCACCAAAGAAGATGGGCTATTGAGATCACCTCGGGACTCAACAGAACCCCAGAGCTAAAAATCAACGGGTGTTAAGTCTAGTGAGCGAGGTGGCCATTCATGTGAAAGTGACGGCTAAGTACTCGTTCGTCAGTGTACGTTTTTTTTTCAGGAACTGCTTCACTTTGGTCGTAATATGAGGAGGTGCACCGTCTTGCATAAATAACACCTTGTCAAGGACATTATGCTTCCACAAGCACGGTATCTCTTATCTCGTAGCATTCATTTCTAGGTAACGTTTTCCATTGACTGCACGTCTTCCTGCCTAATCTTGCACAAGACTCTTCAAAAAGGGACCCACAATAATTTCAAGCATTTTATAGGACTCCGATTTGCATATTTTCCGAGATTTGCCTGAGTACAGCGCGATCTACAGTAGGACAATGTAACTCATTCATTTTCTCGGCCAAAAAGATCCCCCTTCACGGAAATGACTTTTCCGCAAACCGTATTCAAATACATCCCTTCTTTAAATTTTTATGCAATTTTTAAAGTATTTACGGACATGGGACACCCGGCCGTAAGCAACCCGGTATTTAAGCATACCAGGTATTTAAGCAACAGTTGGCCCGAATATATAAATATAATTTTCAAAATTAAAACCCAAATCAATAATAAATTAAGTTAAATGCTAGCTTTAACAATTAAGGTATCTGACTGGTTGCGACAACTTTAAAAAAAAAAAAAATGGAGATAAGCGGATTTTGTTTTTAGATTTTTTTAATACATTTTAAGAAAAATATGCTAAAATTATGAAGAGAAAAAAATTATTATAACTAAAATGTGAAAAAAATGGGTAAAAATTGACAAAAAACATAAACGCGGCCCATTCTGTACCAAAGGTTTATGAACAAATTCTCAATTCCAATGTGTTGCTATGTTATTCATTTTTGAAACGACCTTCAGGATAACAGATATTTTAATTTTGACAAAAACTACAGCACTTTATCTCAGTTATTATATGAAAGTGCTTAAAAAAACAGCGATTATATTCACATAAGGGACTGTAAATTTTGTAATAAAACAGTAATTGATAAATCTGACGGTTAAAACACTTCTACTTCTTTCAGAACTTACACAAAAAATTTCAGTTAATTATTTTTTTAGCAATTGTAGGCCCTGTTTGATTATTTTCAAAAAAATAACATTTCGAATAAAAAGCGTTTTAAATCATCTTGCTTAAAGTAATGGCATCTGCTTTTACTAAAACACTTGTAGTTTTGGTTCCAGTGAACGGAAAATGATAAACTTGGTATTTTTATAAAGCTAATAAGATGGCCCAAAAAATAAAATCACACACACACACACAAAAGTCAATTTTTTGGCAAAATTCACAATTTTAGGGTAGTCGGATACCTTAAAATTTGCGGATTTGCAACATCTTTTCTAAAAAAATTTCTCAGGTTCCTTTCAACAATTCTGCTAGTTATCGCAGTCATTTTTCGAAAGTATGTCAGAAAGCTACCCTGTTTGATCCTCACATACTTCACCATTCGATTACTTAATATTTCCTAATGCAGATGCAATATCTAGTGCAGTAGGTTATTAACCTTAGACGTGGAGGTAAGATAGGGCAAGAGGCCATAGAAAATGAAAGAGGCCTTCATTTATGGAATAATAATAAACCGCCAGACATTTATGTGTGGTACTGGAATCAGACAAAGTAACGAAACATATTTGAAGAGTTTTCCAGCGTTCTTTTTAAAATGTTTCATAATTCAATAAATACACTCATGTCCATAAATTAAGGATATTGAAGTTCAGGCAAAGAAAGAGACAGAAGCAAAACAAATTTGACTTATTTGTAAAGTCTATTTATTAAACAAAAGGTAAAGAGCAAAAAAGATGCTATATGTTTGACATAATTAATAAAAATTGCGATTTTTACTCCCTGGAGCAAATTTCAAAGAAGAACCTATTTACAAAAAACAGTATAACATGGTTAGTATGATGGTTAATACGGAGTATGTCTCCCGGACGATGCAATACCGGCCTTACAACGCCACGCATGCTGAGTATCAAATTATCAATCTGATCTTGAGGAATATTACACCACTCATCAAGCAATGCCCTCCGAAGTTCCGGTAGACAGGTGGGAGGGGGTTGACGGGCTGCAATTCGTCGGCCAAGCATATCCCACACATGCTCTATTGGATTCAAGTCCGGTGAATATTCTGGCCAATCCATACGGGTGATATCCTCCGATTGAAGGCATTCGTCTACAATGTTTGCACGGTGAGGACGGGCGTTGTCATCCATAAACAGAAATTCAGCACCCATGGCGCCCCGAAACAAACGTACATGTTGTTCCAGAATGACATCCCGATAGATGTGGCCTGTCATCGTTAAACTCTGAACATGCAAGTCAGTTCTGGAACCAAGAATAATTCCTCCCCAAACGAGCCATCCTGCACCACCGTAACGGTGTCGTTCAATGGTGTTCTCTTGGTGGTAACGGGTACCTGGCGCTCTCCATATGAAAGTCCGGCGAGAATCAGACTGCAAACTAAACCTGGACTCGTCGGAAAACATCACACAAGACCACTGTTGTGGTGTCCACAATGCATGCTCTCTACTCCAGGTTAATCGCAGGCGACAGTGAGTTGCGGTAAGGGGAACACATCTGACAGGCCTACGAGCATATAGACCAATGTGCCCTAAGCGTCTGTACACGGTCTGCCTTGAAACTGTCGTACCGGTAGCTGAAGAGAGCTAACGAGACAAGTCTGATGCTGTGCTCCGTTGTTTCTTTTGGCAGTAACTGCCAAATACCGGTCCTTATTCGGCGTTGTAACTCGAGGGCGACCTGTGCTGTAACATCTACTCACATTACCATCATCTTGGAATCGTTGCCAAAGCGTGGAGATGACACTCTGGGCGATTCCAAATTCCTCGGATACTTCCAGCTGGGTACGTCCACGTTCCAGTCGTTCAATAATTTTACCACGTAAAAAATCATCCAAATGCTTCCTTTGTGCCATAACTATGCGGTTATTGCACTGAAAGGCTTTTAAAGCGCTTGTGAACAATTTTACTTCTTTGCCACCATTCCTTATATACCCCTCTCTTATACTCTCGTCATTGTGACGTTCTATCCGCGCCATCTGGTGGTTTCCTGTAATTTGCATATTCTTCTTCAAGATGTGTATGATAATTCTACAGGTGAAATTTTTATTTTAGAGTTCAATTTCTGTGTGATTCTGAATTATCCTTAATTAATGGACATAAGTGTATGTTTATTTAGTAGGTAAAACAGAAATGTGATTCTTTTATGCTTAAAATTTTAGAAACTTATTTTCAAAACTTAAAATGAAATAAAAAGTTATTTTGTATACATAATCTCATATTAATATATATAATTTTCTGGTATTTATATCATCTTTGCAAAACTTTTACGATATTTTTTTAGATGTGATATAAAACTCCAGTAAAAGTTTTATATAATAAGTACATTTTGAAATGAAAAATCAAATATACATATCGTGTTTTCTTGGAAATTCTTTATTTCAAATAAAACTCAAATGATTGCTTTGTGGTGTCAGGCTGAAAAAAATATAAACTCAGCAAAGTTAATTTGAAACGTATTTGTTTACTGTTTAATTTACAAGCAAAATTAAATTACAATATTATATATAATACAATAACTTACGTTTATTTTTTTCTCTCATTTAATACAGAATGAGATATCAGCCATTAACCCTGCCAAGCGGCTCATAGATACTTCTTCGATCGTGGCTGGCCACATCGTCGAAGGTTTCGAAAACATTGATGTCTTGGAAAATGAACAAGAACTCAAAACCTTGGGTGAAGGGTCGAAGATAAGAATTAACAAGTATCAACCAGCGCATGAGGTAAAAAAACATATTTTTCTTTCAAAACAAAAAAGTACTTTTAAATTAACTTAATCACTTCCTTGACTACGTAATAGCAAAATAATGCTAATTATAACGTAGCAGAAAATACAATATTAGCTTTCATTGAAAAAAAATTTTTTTTTAATAATCAGCAATTGAAATGAAGGGAAAAAATTTTTATGAGTAATTTGCATATGCTAATAAATTTATTACACAAACACCGATTGCGCGGCACAAAAATATGTCTCCCCTTTTCACAAAAACCGAGAGGATCTTCCTTTTTTTTTAAAACAGCAGCATAATTTTCAAAATGAAGCATTTGAAGGAGGGGGAAGCATATATTTATGTGATTAAGTCGAATGGCTATATTTCCATTTTAACTGAAAAAATTAATCTGTAATTATAATGACATTTTGTCCATGCATTTTGAATTACTATTCTTCATTTCATTTTTTTTTTTTTTCTTTTTTTTTCTTTTTTTTTTTTTTTAATTTTCATGAAATTTAAACATATTTTTTGATTAAGTCAATTTATTTTTTTTTAATCTTAATTTAATGACATTTTGTCATGCATTTTTTTATTTTCATTTCCTTTATCATTGAAATAATAAACTTTCTTTAAACGTAAAACCAACATTATTTCAAGAAAGTAAATTAATTTTATTGTTTTTGTCGTAATTTCAAAATGAAACATTTGAAGGAGGGGGAAGCATATATTTATGTGATTAAGTCGAATGGCTATATTTCCATTTTAACTGAAAAAATTAATCTGTAATTATAATGACATTTTGTCCATGCATTTTGAATTACTATTCTTCATTTCCATTTTATCATTGAAATAATAAACTTTCTTTAAACGTAAAAACCAACATTATTTCAAGAAAGTAAATTAACTTTATTGTTTTTGTCGTCCCACATAATAGGGACGTTTTTCTAATCACGTAACTATAACTTAGTATTGTTTAGCTTTTCTGAGAAATAAGTTAAGCAAATATATTTATCCAAAACTAGATAACTTCAGAGTATAAAATATTTTCCCGATGATTCCGGCAGTGCCTCATAAAAAACTGTCCATTAAATCTTTCACAAGCAGAAATGCAGTTGTATTTAAAACGCAGTTAATCTGGAATAAAAACTATAGAGAAAAATGTATCATTTAGTTAAATAGCGATGCCTCCAGAAGACTAATTGCATCTCTATTGACCAATGCCACAACTAGATCAAGCAGAGTTTCAATATTTTAGAGAAGATCAAAAGCACTGCATATAATTATAATTTCGATTTAAATGTTTTGCTGACCAATGACTCAGCAAAATACTGATGTTGCTCTTGTTACATAGGTGGTAACAGCCAATTGCGTTCCTATCAGCGGAAAGAACAATTTCGCCACCAACGGAATGGCTCATTTAACTTCTGATGTATTGCCTCAGCCGAAAAAGAATCTGGCAGAAATCATTGAAGAAGACGAAGGATTTACTAAATTTAAAAATCGTAAGTACTGTTAGCAAAACATTTAAATATAGAGTACTTTACTGTACAGTAGAATTTATAATAATATCAGGAGTTTTCAAATGAAGATAAACTGAAGATCTTTTTTTTCAACTTCCAGTTTTAATTGACAGTGGCATAATGGAAGATCTTAAAAAACAAGATCAACCATGGACGCTGTTCGTTCCAACGGATTCGGCCTTTAGGAAACTTCCCAAAAGTCTGAAGAAACAGATTGAATCTGGAGAAGGATGCATCCAAAGTAAGTAACGAAAAACAACATTGTTTAGATATGTAATAAAAAAAACAATAAGTACAGACTGTACAACAAACACGAATATCCAATGCAACAGCAAAAGTTGAGAATTAAGCAGAGGAACTCTACACTAATGCTACGTAGCTGTAATTGATAAAGATGTGACGAAGTATACATATTAAAACATTCATTATATTTCTAGAACTTCTAAATCACGCCAATTAAGCAGGGACGTCTTAAGACTTCTTGAGGACCTGGGCCTCTACTCAAAAATAAGCCCTACCTATGATCCTTAAAAGTAAACAGTACATAGCATACGTTGTCAAATACTCATACAAACAATAACCCGAAACAAATAAACGTGCAAGATTTACAATCGCATATACCAGCTTGACCGAGTACCTCCTTTTGATTGAATGAGTAATGATGGTGTATGGTGGTAAGCTTAGGCCTGTACGTGCACGACGGTCATTACATGTAGCCACAGTTGACATATCGTTCGAAATTCCCAATTTTTCAGAGGATACAACCGGAAATAACATTTGACCTCTGAAATTATTCGAATTAGGATCTTCTTAAAGGTTGAGTCGAGAACGAGATGAGGCCCTGGATCCAGAGTTGGCCTATGCCTTATATAAGACGTCCTTGCAATTAAGACAAACAATTTTCCAGCTGTAATACCGTGGCTTACAAATTAATAAAGTCTTTGTCGCAACGTGAATGAAGTTTCTTAGATTACAATAATGACAGTTGATATATTCAAAAATTCAGAAACATGATGCCATTCTTTGAATTCTTCATTACATTAGACTGACCAATACAGCCGGTTTTACGCCAAACAACTTTTCTCCAGTAAACTCGTTTTCTGCTATCACACTTCTAATTTGATGTGGAGAAAGAATTTCCTTCACATGCGGACACAAAGTTGACTGAAAAGGGAGCGCCGGACTCATCGGTAGAACTCCGAAACCATTAAAATCTTTCTCTATTTTCAATACACAAGTAGCTGCATGTGAAGAACGTAACTTTCACAATATCTTTTTACTTGAGTCAACTAGTGGGTAGAATGTGGTTTTTCAGAGATTAAGGGAGTACCAGTTGACCAACCTCGTGTGAAGGGACTCAGGCGATTTCTGTTCAAAACTAGCTTCCAGCTGTCTGCCACTTCTGTTATGTGTGGCACAGGTAGATTCGTGTAAAAGAATTCTAAGATATCATTATATACTTCACAATAATACCTGGCCGGAAATACAATCGCAGATATGTAAATTTCTCACTATTCACTAATTCAGTCGGAAATATTCGGTTGAAATTTATTTTTTGATAAGATATTTTCCCTCAATGGATGTGTTAGTGAGTAATGAGATGAGATGGAAAATATTCAATGTTATTTTTTATTTCTAATGGGGCTGCGGATTGGTGTTTTACCATTGCAGACCTAGTACACTCTCCGGGAGCTGGTATCTCTTTTTAGTGCGGCGCCATATAGGCGGATACCAATCGAAGCAGGTAATTTTGATGCAGTTCCTTCCCAGAGGGAGGCATTTGAGCTTTAGGAGTGCGAAACCGTACTTAGGATTTTAATTTTGCCGAGAGCACCCAAGCCAAACAGGCACTCAAGGGATCTTTTACATGCCGTATAATCATACGACATGGACGCTGTCGATTTTCTGCATCATGAAAACACACCGACTTGGGCTGGGGTCGGACCCGCAACCTTAGGCGTTAACGGCCAGCTTTAAACCAATTACGCCACCCAGCTGGCATGCCATTTATTAAACATGAAAAACATATATTTTACATACAAAATACATCAGACATAGTTGGATAGTTATGTAGTAACATTCTTAGTTGGATATGAGAGGAAAAGTATTTTATCAAAATCTTCCAACAGTTTTAAATATTCATAAGAGCCATATGTATTATTATACTTTGTTGTTTTTCTTTTACACAAAAAGCTAACAAGTCAGTTGATGTACATATGATTTTACAGAAAACCTGCAGGTACTTCAAGGGTACCCACTCATTTGTTTTTTTTATATCACCTATTATACAACTTTGCGGTATTACTGTTAATGCAACTCCTTGTGGAATTACAGAATAGAATCCAAGTTAACGGGTAGAAATATTCTTAAAAAAGAAATTATATTTAAACTTACTTTATTGTATTTAGGCTTACGTTTCTTTACTATATTTAGGTATACTTCTCGAGCATGTCGTGAAAGGCACTCTATGTACGGCAGCAGTGGTCAGCCAGGTAAGAGTGAAGAATATATTAGATAACTACCTACAGCTGACCAAAGACGAGGCAGAGAAATTAAGAATAAATGGTGCTCTTGTCGACTCTGAAAACATCCTGGGAACCAATGGTGTCATCCATGTCATTGACAAGGTTCTAATTCCACCTCAAGGTGGGTATAACATCTATCTATGTATCTTGATTGATATAATTAATGTACAGTTTTAATGTAATATTTAATAAAATTTCAAAGCGGAATCTTCTTTTGGGGTATGCCATTGGACAGAGGTGAATTGGAAATGAATAATTTTCCAACCAGCTCTGAATGTATGTGTGCAATATAAATTCCTAATTTAAAAAACCCAAAAGTTTTATAAATTAATAATAAAACAAAAGTATTCTAAATTCAAGTTCAGAAGTACATAATTTATATGGATTCCAACTAATTTTTTTCTAAGTGAACAAATTATATTTCAGCACGAAATCTACTGAAAGCTTTGGAAGAAGATGACAGACAAGATCTATTGGAACTTTTAGAACTATCTGAAATGGTTTCACAACTGGAAGATGCACAGAACGTTACATTCTTTGCACCATCCAAAGAAGCAATAAAAGTAAGATGGCTTTAAAAACATAATTATAAATTCTTACCTGCATCTTCAATATATTCACACATGTTTAGATGTAAAAACACACAATGCACTTGATTGTTTCCTTTGAGCTTTCATACAAATTCGTTAAGTTAAAAAATTCAGTTGCTTAAATATTAGTAATATTCCAAATTGCACAATCTTTTAAAAATATTTACAGATTGTACAAAGGTATATTTCCTCAGGACTGGAAATTTAAAATGAAGAATTATAAAAATAGTGTTCAATAATTTTTTATTACATACAATTTTACTATTGTCATATACATATATTTAATCTTTAAATGATACTAATTTTTGTAATAAAGATGATGATTTTGATTTAAATTAAAATATTATTTTCTACATGTTGGTTAATAAATGGAACATTCCACATAAATTATTTCAAAATTTTCTTTCATTAAAAAATAATTGGTGTTGTATCTCCCATTCAATTTTGATAAAAAAAAATGAATTTTTTTAAAGTTTTAAAAAGCATGGATGGAATTTTTAGGAACTTTTTTGGTAATTTACTGGCATAAATCTTATACCTATCTATCTGTTAACAGTTTGAAATACAATTTTACACAGGTTATGATTCAAGAGTTAGACATTTATCAATCAATAATAATTAGATGAAAGGGAAATTTAAATTTATTAACTAAATATGTTTTTTTAGAGTTTATCAAACGAAACTCGTGAAGAGATGATGTCTGATCCGGAATTTTTGAAAAAAGTTTTGCAACACCACCTAGTTCCATCTCATACTCCATCCAATAATTTTATGGATAACAAAAAACTCACAACTCTAAATGGACACAATGTTCACATCAAACTGCATGAAACGGTAAGAATTATTTTTAAAAAAAGTCAGAATTTCATTAGTATATTTTGCAATGCTAAGAAAATATTCAATTAAAAAAATACTAATGGCTTTAGCAAATATGTTTTTACAAAGGTATTCAAATATATAGAAAAAGAAAAGCATAATTTCTTGTAAGTACTTAGAACAAAAGTTATACATATTTTTTAATTTTCTTCATATCAGAAATAAGAAAAACTTGTCTTAAACTTTCATTAATAAAAATCATACCTAGTAATGAATAAATTTATAGTATAGAAATCAATGCTTCTTATCATATAATACGAATTTAATTTAATTTCCATAAGTGATAAAATTATATTAAATGCTAAATATCAGTAATATTTATAATTATGAACAAATATATATATAAATATTATATGTATGTGTGTGTCTGTAAGAAATAAGCACTAAATAAACAATAAACCATTATTAATGTTTTTTATAGAATCATTTTGTAAAAAATATTATAACATTAATTGCTTTGTAACTTTTTTCTAACATACATTTATACAATTTTCCTCAACTTGATTTTCAGAAAAAATTAGTTTTTAAATATGCTAAAGTTTTACAGATATTTTTGATCATCAAAATATTGTATAAAAGCTGACATATTTACATTTAACTATCACTATAAAATAGGAGGAAAAACCTCGAAACTGTTTGAAGACTTTATGATTGTAACTTTTTTTTTGTAATTTTGTACATTGGCTTTACAGATATAATATTTTGATTCAATTGTCAAGAAAAATTCATTGCATAGCTGGAGAGAGAAATTAATATTTCTCATTTTTATATCAAATACATACATGTTAAATAAAAAACAGAAAATTTATTTTCTATAAATGTGTAAATATAATGGATTTTAAACACTGTCCATTAATTAATATACGGGAACATTTGTGAAAAAATGAATTTAAAATTGTAATACAGCTCAAATATCAATATTTTTGTACAAAATTCTTTATTCATTAATACACTAACACATACACTTTTAATATTAAAACATAAATTTTCAACTATAACATTTAAGTAATGAAAAAAAAAATGAAAAAGAATAAAGCAAACAATTTTTCAGACAAATTTTAGAATCTCAGTATTGATATCTCAAAATAAAAAACACACACAAAATTTTATTTTAAATAAATTTTCTTTACGAATAATTGACAGATGTTTTGTAATCAAAAGTAATTGTGTCATTCCTCAAAAGTAATTGTTCTATTGGCAGTCACACATGTGAAAGAATTTTTTTTTTATAGTTCCCAGGTCTCATAACTGCAGCTACAGTACAATGTGCTTACATAGTGAACCATGACAATCAGGCCTGTGGTGCAGTCATTCACAAAATTAACAAGGTAAGCAGATTAAGAAATAATTAAGTAGATAAGAAGTAATACATTAAAAGACAATAAGAAGTAATTAAATAGCTACTAGTATTTTAAAATATTTTGTAAAATTCAAAACATATAAGTAATAGCAATATATCTTAGTCCTATATAAACACTTATAATATAATGTCTATATTTTCCTTTGAAAATAGCTATATATTTTGATTTCTTAGTTCTAAGAAAACAGTATTAAGTAAAATCTCAAGAAAAATAGTGTTGATAGATATAAATTGCTGTAAAAATTTTCCATTTGAATTATTAGTTTATATTCTTTAAAAAAGACAGTAAACTACTGTATTCAAAATGTGCTATATTTTTAGGTTCTTATGCCTCCAAAAGGAAGTATTGTGGAAGCATTAAAACATATGGAAGACCATGAAATTGTTCTAAAACTACTTCAGAATACCGATTTGGAAACAAAATTAGCTGAAGACGGCCCTTTTACATTCTTGGCTCCAACAGATGAGGCATTTGAAAAAATGAGAGACATGACAGTTGAAGATTTACAAGAAAACAATACTTTAGCAGAAAAAGTATTGAAACTTCACATACTGCCAGGTATGAAAAACAGTTTACTTTATGTGTGAATCTATTTTTTAATTTGCTAATGCTTTTTTTCTAATTTTGTAATGTGTAGTACATAATAAAAATTCCCATTAAGCTACACAATTAAAACAAAATGGGCTCACATTCAACAATATCATAATTTTTTAAACTTGTGTTGAGAATAATTTTATATTAAAATCAACTAAAATATTATACTTTACTGTAACTTCAATATTTATTTTTGATCAACACATATGGCATTTTCACTTTCAATAATAAATATATTTAATAATTCAAAAAAAAAATTCAAATTATTTTCATTATATAATTTTACATTTGTTTTTCTTTGAAAATTTAAAAGCAGAATTATGAATAATTAATAAAAAAGAATGGAAGAAAATTAGTAATTAGTGTTACATATCAGTTTTTAAAAATCTGTTTCTGTAATTTTTTTTACCATGTACATTTACGTAAAAACTTTAAACTATTTTTTTTTCCTTTTATTTACTTTTGAACATAGAAGTTTTAAAGAAGTTGCATAACCCACTGTAGAAGAGAGTTTCTCATACAAAAATAACAAAACACTATAAGACCAATATAAGAAAATTCACAAATAAACCCAACTTTTGTTTACAAAAAAAACTTCGAAAAAAAGTTTAACATAAAACATATTTATTTTTATTAAATTCTTGCTACAAAACAAATATCATAACCTTGTGTGAAATAGAGAATTTTGAGCAAATATAATAAATTCAGAATGCAATTACAATTTAGATTTAATTTTTCCTTTTCATTTCAGAGGTATTATGCTGTAATGGTGTAAGCCACTCCTCTCCCTTTCATCGCCAATATGTGAGAACACTTGACGGAAGTGTTGTACCAACCTATCGTGGACTAAGTGAGAGAGTAAGATTTGGAAGAGCAAAAGTAACCAAATGTGATGTTCCAGCAACAAATGGACTTGTACACTCAATCAATAGGGTCATTTTACCTGAACGACCAAGGTCACCTACACTATTTGGAATGGATTTGTGGCCATTTTTTTGAAAGAACTTTGGATGATTTAAAACATATTTGAAAACTCACTTTTCAAAAATCATATTATCATGTCTGTACCTAGCACAGTTTTTAATTTATTCATCAAATGTACGACAATCTATAGTAAATGTCATTGTGTATAAATATCTTTTTTTACTTTTATGCAATGGAGTAAATGGACTGCTGGCTTGTAAATAGACAATATTAATAAGACAGAAAAAACTGCTATATCAAGAAATTTTATTTTTTACATATTTTTTCAATACAGTAAAAATGGATGAATATTTATGTTCAGTTCAAAAGCATTTAATATTTTACTCCAAATCAGAATCTGAACTACTTTTATAATTTTCCTATGAAACAATAAAAAGAGTTAATGTAACAAACAGATAGCAAGCCTATGAAAATTGAAACTAATGATTTGATAAAGCAATATATTTTTTTAATATTATTAAAAAAAAACTTCGTGAGACATCAAACTTGAAAACGTATATTAATTATCTGAAATAATTTGTCCTGTATTTATTTACATAATTTTCTCACATAATTAGTTTAAAAAACAATAAATGTATTAAAACATTCATTAAATTTAATTCAGAAAAATACTGAAACACCATATAAGTGAATTCATATTAGTTGAATAGTGCTGAAAAATGTTTTAATAGAAATTGATCAGGATTAGGTATTATCAATTATTTGAAAATTCTTTTACACATTTACTTAAGAGACATTTACTTTATAAGACATTGATTTTAAACAGGTTGATTTTTAAGTAGTGTTTATTATGAATATATAACAATAAAACTTACCTTCAAAGGAAGAGGAAACACTATTATGTTTTCGTCTCTTTCTGAACTTTTCAAACAGTAATTATGTAGCACTTTCAGTGATGGAAGGTGGAGATTACTCAAAGATATCTTACTATCCATAAGTTCTCGAACTAACTTTAAGGCCTCTTCGTACATGTTCCTATCAACTAGAAATTTAAAAAATAAAGATTTTTAAGATAAAAATAACATTTTCCAAAAAATCATATTATGGGGAATTTAATAAAATAAGAATACATAAAACCCATAACTTAATTGGAATAATAACTTGCTAAAATGGAACAGAAAACTAAACTAAAAATGTAAGAGGCAATTTATAATAGAACAAAGAAGCAAAATTCAAACATCTAACTTTAATTTTACAATGAGAAGAATATTAATCTTTGTCATTTACAAGTTTGATAGTTAAAATAGATCAATATATTTTTTAAATTCTACATTACATAATTATATCATTTTTAAAAATAATATACATTCTTCAATATGTATAACAGATGAAATTTGCTGTAAATTTTAAACTGTACAATTGAAAATTTAACAGAGATGTATGGTTTATATTTCCTACATCTTTTTACATAACTCTTTTTTTATGTTCGAATAGTCTATTGATGTAAGCTTTATTATTTTCCTATAAATGGGGGGGGGAGCATTCTCACTGAGTATTGAACATCTTTATTACAGTACATGATAAAAATTCAGTAAAATATTCAAAAGAATTTAATTTTTCACCTCCATATTTTTCATATTTCTATTCAATTAAGAGATATAAAAAATACATTCCATTATTATATTCCAATTATTTGATGTATATCAATGAATGTACTTGTATTCAAAATTCCATCAATGACTGGATCAAAAAAAAAAAAAGATGAAATTAGTAAATTTATATTTTTAGAAAATCTTGAAAGGGATGAGAAGAGAGAGAGAGAGAGATGGGGGAGGTAGCTCTCAGGTTTCACTTTGGTTCTATTAAATATTTAGAAATTGGAAAAGATCTGATAATCACAATTATTTCAAAAAACATACTATGTTTCTCATTTTAAATAGTTTTTCAAAAAATATGTAACAGTTTGAAACATAGAAATGTAAAATAATAATAGCACTAATTTTTGTGAATGCTATAGCAACTTTTATGACCAAGAAATCATAGGCATATTCTCTTAATTTTGCTTTTAATTCTATAAGGGTTGCCCAAATAAAAAGTGGACAAGTACAATTTTGTCAGAATGATTGTAGCTATAGCAGCACCACTGAACATGGATATAAAGGGAGATAGGAGGTGCACACTGTGTACAATGTGCAATAATTAAACCTGTTTGTGGTAGAGGAAATAGATCAAAAGAAAATCATACTATTTTTGGATGCGTCCATATCGGAATAATGCACAGTAGTATAATTCATGATTGCAAAAGGTGAGCTGGATGTGGGCATCTAGTAGCTAATGGGGGGCAATCAATGAGAGCACAGCTTAATTTGAACAATCGGTGCAAAAGATTTTTGGAAGGGTGGCAAATGATATCAGATCTCCATGACAATGCCAGTCAAAACATCTCCCTTGAAACCAAGCCAACCTAAAAATATTCCCTTGAAAAGTATTAGAACACCTGCCATACAGTCCAGATTTGTCTCCCTGAAACCTTTCACACTTTTTTTCCACTTAAAGGAACATTACATTTCCATTTGGATGATGAGGTGAAGGAAGCTGTGCAGGACTTCCTCGAGAATCATCCACAATCTTTCTACAAAATGAAGGCATAGGTCTACAGTCGAAATGATGGGACCTGTGCTACAACTCCTGTGGTAATTTATTTTAATTTCCAATAAAGGTATTTTTTTTATTCAACTTGTCCACTTTTCATTTGGGCAACCCTTATATTATTTTTCAATGGTACAGAGATAAAAATGAAATATAACCTAGGAAAATTAAATACTGCCATTTGTTCCTTTCACATACATTGGTGATTACTTTTTTCAATAGCATGCTCAAAAGAATGAAAATAACTATTGCTAGAACATATTGCACACAAATCACACTGTAATTAATTCAATATATTGATATACTAGCATATATATACATATCACTACATGTTTTATAGCAGTTATTTTCATTGAATAAACATTATATAATTTAAATAAAAAAATAGTTTTTGCCTACCATAAAAACAAAGCAAAGAAGAATCAAACATTCTATACTGATGACAATAACTGAGTACAAACACAATTTATAAATAACAGTAAGTAATAAAAATATCTAAGATCTACAATGAAAAACAACTCCCCTTAACAATATTTTAGTGGAAAATAACAAGCAAAGGCTTAAATGCAAGTAAAATATAACATATTTTAAAAACTAAAGCATTGAAGAAACAGAGTTACATTAATTTTTCATTGTCAAAATGTGTTTATTCATGTTTTATGTTAATAATTTTCCTCTGATTTTACTCATTATTTTTTTTTTTACTGGAGCTTTATTCCATATTTGCACCCTAGACAGCAAATATTCAAAAAAAAGTACTATAGATACAAATTTTAAAAAAAGTGATGTCAACAAAACATTAATAAGAAATCAGTGTATTAATAATCATAAGGAAGCAGTGTAGTAATCAAATAAAAATCAACAATTTATAAAATACATACCTAACATTGAACAATTTATAGAATACATACCCAATAAATCAAAAATACTTTGGTACGCTTTTATTTTCACTTTTACATCAGTGCAATTTGTACTAAGAAATTCACAATATCTTGTACACAAATCAAACTGTTAAAAAATATTTAATGTTTTTTAAATATTTAAATTTTGAAAACATTATCACTCTTGATTAAAATCACATATTTTATTTCAAAAATAGTTTTATACTTACATTTTCAGTTGATAGAATCTTCTGTAATATTATAGAATTAACTTGAGACAGTGAGACAGAGTGAATCTGTTGAGAAAAAATTTGAATTAAACATTACTTCAGAATGACTAAATTTTAGGAGAAAGGCAATAAGGTAAACCCTCACCTTAAATACTTTTTCAGCTTCTTCATAATTCTCATTCAAGAAATTGAAAGTCCATACAACTGAGAGAGGTACATCATACTGCAGATCACTCAAATAACTATAAGCTAATTCTACAGCTATAATAAAAATGAGATTTAAAATGATCTTAGTAAATACAACAGGCAACACTTTTTAGTCATGAAAAGGAAAACATTCATTCTCACAGCATACATTTCATTTGTTTATTCAAAATCCTAGTGAATGAGCATATATAAATACAAAGCATGATAAAGTTCTTTTCTTAAGAGAATATAAATGAAGGAATATTTTGATAGTCTGAAAATACTTTCACAGTAAAAGTTTATTGATAATAATATTTGCCCAATTTAGTTTTGACATGAAGATCAAGACTTTCTTAAGCTTTAGTTATTTGTTATTGATCTCAAGGATACTAACTTTAAAATTTTTAATTTTTTAAAAGAAAAAATTAAGTATTATTGAATATACATTGGTACCCAACCTTTGTTAATATTAAAAGATCTTCAAATGTTCTTAATAAATTTTTATAGAAAAATGCATAGCATAGATTTTTATCCAATACATATTTTCTTAAATATACATGTAGTCAGTTTATTTTTCTATAATAAATCATTTCAAACAGGTTTTGTTTCATTTGTACTTATAACTTTGAATAAAATGTACAGCAATTAAAAATTACTATATTTTATGCAATATATTGATATATTAAATTTTTTAATAAACTTTAACTTTACATAATTTTTATTTATTTTTAAAAAATACTTTAAAAAATTTGGAATCTCAATATTAAATTAATTATGATATTAAATTTGGTAAATATCCAGCCTGAGACTATTTACAGTACATTCATGAACTCAATCTCTTATTAAAAAATCTATTTAAATAAACAAAACAAAAACAAACATAAAAAAAATGCAATATTTGCTTTTGCAGTTTCAGTGATCTCTAGAATAGAATTTTTTTTAGCATCTAGCCACATAATGAGAATGATATTTTAACACTATTAAAAATGCATATTTATATTTCTCCAGAAAAAAAAAGAAAAAAAAACTGTTTATTCCAAAAAATAGTTGTATGTAACATTATAAAAAATTCTTTGAATGAAACATCTATATTTTTTTTAAATTAACTTCCTCCAGATAAGTTTTCTATGTTTCTAGCCCCAAATTTTATTCTTAAAAACTACTTTTCTTAAAATTAACAAAAAATTATTTTGAGTATGAAATAGAAATATACTTTATATGAATTTTCTAACACTTTTTTTAAATATAATATTTTTATTTTCGAATTTTGATTACTTTACTTTTATTGTAGATGTATACCATAACAGTTTCTTTTATAAAATTAAGGAAGATTATTAAAGTATTCTTTTCATGTTTGTCATAAATTAAAAGTATAATATTTTCAAAAAAAAAATTTTTTTTTGCTTACATATTTTGTTTTATAATGTTAAATGCACAAAATTTTTGAATTGCTAAATTTAAGGGGGAAAAATGCACAAAGAACAAATGCATTAACAAAATGTAAGTATGTACACAAAATTTTTCATACACATTTTGCATCGCAATTCTCTACATTTCTTTCAAAGAATAAATCAACAAAGATATTCAATATAAAATAAGCAACAAAACAAACATTCTTAATTTATTCTACACAATTATTTTAACTTACCTTCAGTGTACATATCTGGATTTTCTAATAATTTCATAAAACTTTGCACAGAAAATAGCTTATTTTTTTCTTGAAAACGTTTTTTCAATTCTAGTAAATAATATTCCGGATTTTTTCTGAATAAAATTAAATACATTTTCTTAACATAAAAATATTTGCATAAATAGTCAGAAATTAAACCATGGAATGAAACTTAAAAATGAATGAAGAATATATCAACACTTAATAAATTAGTTTTTTACTTAGTATTTCATAAAAAAAAGTTTCATTTAATTACATTAACTCAAAAACTTTGCTAAAAATTTCAAACTTTTAGAATTTTTTATGACCGTTTTAAGTTCTATATCTTCAGAATCTTTACTATGATCTAAAAAAAAAGTAAACAAGATTACATCAAACTTTAAAAAATTCTACAGATGACTTAGAATGTCTGAATATTTGATGATATGGGTGGTTAGAATAAATACATGACAAAATATTGTAACACTAAATTTAGATTGAACAAAAACAGTTTGCAAGATTAATGAAGTATTTGATATAAATTTAAACAATTCTAAGGTAAAAAAAATGCCTTTATATGAATTCCTGTTTAATGAAACATACCTGTTTTGATGAAAAGCTATACATGCAGACAAAGCAGCTCCAAGTGCACAACTCATATTTTTGCAAAATAAAAATTTAACCTTAAGAAGGAAGCAATTTATTACCAGAAGCATTCTTGAGAGAAAAGAAGATATTAACAAAAAATACTTAAAATGTCAACAAAATATTAAAATTTCTTCCAAATAAAATATTTAAGCATAAAATTTTTATAAAAACATTTATTTATTTAATTACTGTTAAAATATTTTCACACATTTTAAAACAAACAATTATAGTTTTGATTTTTAACTCTACTTAAGCAATAAAATATATATAAAAAAAATATCTTTTAACTTTTTGAAAGAAAGCAAATATAGATATGAATATCTTTTTCACAATGATTTACAAAGAAATATACACTAGATTTGTTTTAGAACAAACTATGAGCCACATCAACCTAGGATGGCTATGAATGAGCCCCCCCCCCCAAATCATGTAATTTTAAAAATTGTAGAGTATTACAATTGCAATTTTAACACACTATTTACGCATTATAGATTAATGCTCTTTGCTATTACATGCTCTTGAGTCAAAATTCATAAAATCATTCATAAAATAATAAGCATTCACTTCTGTCTTTCTGTTTGTTAAGAACTTGGTATGCATTTATTAAATATAGCTGTTCATGTGAATATAACTCAATAAAGCGAATGGTGGGCTAATACTAATCTTTCCTATTTTTACCATGCAATAGGTGCCTATATTTGTGCACAATGAACACATTGGCATGGCAGCCTTCAAAGTGCATTTGAAAAGCAGTTGGGTTAACAATGGAAAAAAGAAAAAAAATTGATGCAAGTAAATTACTGTCTTTTTAGCAGTATGTCTAAATGGTTACTTCCGTAAATGAAGAAAACATAATTGGTTACTTTAAAAGTCAATAAATATAACCAAATCTGATCCTTCACTAAATAATTTGCATGATTTGTAAATAATATAACTTAATGCAAATGGAAAATCATTAACATATCAGAAAAATCACCAATGGTGCTGTAGAGTTAACCAGTAAAAGAAATGGTACATGAAACTGCTTAGTAAAATTTACATGCCATGAAATATCATTCCATAGGTCACTACAAAAACATAGGCATTAAAATAAAATGCATAATGCCACAGAAACAATCACAAGCTATAAATTCCAAAAAAAGTAAAAGGATTGAATCACTACCAATTCTAATGATACTCTAAGTTTACAAAGAGAAACTAAGAGGATGTTATTTACATTTTGAAAATAAAATGTTAAAAGAATTGTGAAATAAGTAAAGTTGTTTAAAGAATCAAAAACACAGTTCGTGCTATAGCTTAATGATGGCTCAAATCTAAAACATGTTATTAAATTGGTGTTCATTTAAATGAGTTATAGTTAAACAAGTTATTATATGTAAAAAAAACCCTTTCAAGATGAAAAACAATTGATCATTACAACATTCCAAGTTAAATTAAAATTGTGGCAATATCAAATAAAAGTAGACACAATTAAGTATTTTAACACACTGGATGTATATGACTAATGCATATTTTGAAAGTTATGTAAAATTACTCTTTGATGTGCAACATAAACCAACAGATTTCCAGTTTTTTAAAAAAATTATCAAACATTCTGTATAATAGCAGCTTTACTTTCAGTCTACATAGATATATTACCCATTAATTTTCAAATGGACTCCACAGGGCTACAGTCTGACACATTTAATATAAAGAAAAATTTAATCATGTTTCTTTCTCAGATTTCTATAAGGTATACCTTCTGAGCAAAAAAATATTCCTTGCTTCCCAATGAGCTGTATTTTGTTCATTTATATTGCTTTGAATCATTTGTATGTAAACAGTAGTGTAAATAAGGGTGGAGTTTCATAGTTCAAACCCCTTCCATAGACCAACAGATTTTTAATTTTTAGCATAAAGATTACAACTAGTCATTTTTTTAAAAAAAATGTAGCTCCAACCATGGAAGTAGTCTGTGTACGCCACTGGATGTAAATGACAACTATCAAGGTCAAAGAATATGAAGAATAATAAAACTAGAGTCAAAATACCTGGCAAGCTCCTCACTGAAAATTACAACCACTTATGCTAAGTCAAATATTAAAGCATTCATGTCTAAAAAAATAATTCAATACATTTATTTATTCCTTAACTAATTCCATATAAATAAAAATTCTTCAACTTTGTTTCAATAATGGACACAGTAATTCAACAGCCACAAATAGAAAAATTACTGCTTAGGAAAGGGTGTACAGTTAATATAAAATTAAAACTATGGACATTTATTTAAATGTAAAGCAGAATTAAAACAAACGCATAATTATCACCATTGTTTGAAGAGTAATTATCAAACCACAAACATGAAATTAAAGTTTCATTTAACAACTTTATATGTTTTATTACAACACACATAAATGAATAATCTATAGAAATAAATAAAATTGAAGTGTCTGTTTGTAATTTCAAATTAGCAGCTTTTTACTAAATGCATTTAAAGGTATATAAGGTACTTATATCAAAAAATCAATTTTTAAAATTTTTGTCTGTCCCGGCTAATCTCGGAAACGGCTGGTGCAATTTAAAAA
The DNA here is from genome assembly GCA_019973975.1 of Trichonephila clavata. Taxonomy (NCBI): domain Eukaryota; kingdom Metazoa; phylum Arthropoda; class Arachnida; order Araneae; family Nephilidae; genus Trichonephila; species Trichonephila clavata. The sequence goes on along the minus strand of BMAO01029378.1, from coordinate 144,958 downwards.
ATTCTTTTACCAATGAAAAGCTACACTATTGATGAGTAACATAAGGTATATTTTATCTCCATATTCCTACGGGAACTATGCAGGTAAAAACGTGAGACATTGCATACTCCCCGCCAAGTTCGCGCAAAATTATGCATTTGGTCAATAATGGAAATTTTAATAAAAATTTTTCACATTTGTAACAAACAACTGAAACATAGTGTAATTTAGCATCTTTACAAAAAGCAATTTTTTAAATGGTTTTTTATTAAATGTCTAACATTTATTACATTACGTTTGTTGAATGTCAAACTCAAACTTTGAGAAATATCCCCAAGTTGGCCAAGAAGTTCTCTATTCCGACAATCTCTGATATTTTAGTGCAAATTTTCTGCCACTTTTTAAAGAGGGAAACGAAATAAAGTTTTAGCGAATTGCGTGCGCAAGATATTGAAAATTCTATGGTAATATAAATCGACAGTTTCATAAAATCATTTATTGAATATTTATTTCTTTGAATTTTTTAAACCTAATTATACAATATTCATATTTTGCACAAAATTTTTCACTTATACTGAACCTAGATATTTTACATGGAGGTATTACTTTGAAGATATACTAGACATTACTATGGAGGAGAAGCCATACAATGTCACTCGCCGAATAAAATTAGGGAGCTTTAGGCAATACTTATTTCCTCTTCGGTCTTTCTAATCTTCAAACTTTTTGGAATAAGTACAAAGACTACATGGCAGAAGATATTTTGCATCGATTGCAGCAAATATGCCTTTCAATGAACACATCTACAACGAAACGCAATAAAGGTTTTCAGAATGGTTGGGAAGAAGCTACATGATTTTGGAATGATTAGTCCTAGACATGTCGATGGAAATGGCTTTGATAATGAAATTGCTTGAGAATTAAACTATGATTTTATAGCATTGCAACATCATATAACAGACTTTATCCCTCAATTAACTCCAGAACAAAGTCACAATTTTCCAACAAGTGTTACGCAAAATAGAATCTGGCAAGTGGTGCACTCTTTTTTCTCGACGCCCCTGGAGGAACCAGAAAAACGATTTTGCTAAACTTATTATTAATGACCATCAGAAAAACCCAGAAGATAGCAGTTGCTATAGCTTCTTCTGGTATAGCCGCGACTTTACTGACCAACGGTCGTACTGCCTATTCCATTTTAAAATTACCACTTAATCTTGCATTTGAAGATTCACTCATCTGAAATTTCAGAAAAAATAGCTCTCAAGGCAGGATGCTTCCACAATGTAAGCTTTTAGTATGGGATGAAAATACAATGTTTCACAAGAAAGCTATAGAAGCATTAAATCGGACTCTTCAGTATTTACGAGATAGTACAGATATTATAGGAGGAAGGTAGCTTTATTATATATTGGCTGGTGAATTTTGAAAAAGTCTCCCTGTATTCCAGAGAGGGTACACCGACAGATAAAATCAGTCTCTATTAAATCATCAAGCTTATGGGCAAAAGTTGAAAAATATGAGAGTGCATCTTCATAATGACGTAGATTCGGAACATTATGCAGAGACGCAATTGAAAATCGGTTATGGATGTTTGGACGCAAGTGCTGGAGGTTATATTTTACTTCCCGAGAATTTTGTAATGTAAAGGAAAATGATGCAAGTCTTATTGCTCAAATTTACCCGGGCTAGCAGCAAAATTTAAATTGAGATCAGTGGTTGAGCGCAAGATCAATAATGGAGTCTAACAATGACATTGTCCATAAAATCAATATTGAAAATTTAAACGACGTGCGGGGGAGGGGGAGATGAAGAAATATTTATCAATGAATACAATCATGGATACAGAACACAAAGTACTTCATATCCCACAGAGTTCTTAAATTCACTTGAACCTTTGGGTGTACCCTCACATAAACTTCAATTAAAACTAAATGTACCAGTTATACTTATGCAAAATCTCGATGCTCCTCGACTATGTAAAGGAACAAGGCTTTGGATCACAAAACTGATGCAGAATATACTTGGTGCCAATATTTTAACACATGTCATGAAAAGGTATAGTTTATCATACCTTGAATTCCAAGTATCCCCAATGACCTACCATTTCAATTCAAATGAGTTCAATTTCCAGTTTTACTGTTGCTATTAACAAAGCTAATATTTCAGGTAGCAGGGGTGCATTTGGAAAAGCAATGTTTTTCCCATGGCCAACTATATGTAGCCTGATCAGTGTGTCCAATGCCCAAATCTTCATATATTTGCAACTGATGGAAGAACATATAATACGGTATACAGTAGCATCTTAGAATAATATACTGTTTCGAGCTCTTTTAAAGAGGAATTATATATAAAATTCAATTTTTAAAAATATTAATAGTTTCAGATATTGAAAATTTGTTGTTATTTTTAATAATAAATTACGTTTTCAGTTTTTTTAAACTAAGCTTAATTTTAGAATTTTTAAATTTTAATGGTTCCAGTCAAGCAATAAAAAATTACCATATTATATTATTTACTTTCTAATGATAATGATTACGACTTCAACAGTTACTTAAAGACATCAACGTGAGCGGAGCCGCTGGTAAAAGTTAGTTAATATATACAATAAAAAAACTGTTTTAAATGGTAGCATCAAAATAATAAAAAATTAAAAACACACAAAATTATTCTCCAACAAGATAGGTATCTTGAATTTAATTTAAAAGTAACCATGAAATCAAACTGGAAAGGTGAGAAATTTCATAAGATATAATTTTGGATAGGCAATATTTGTAGAAGAAAATGATATAAGAATTTAAAGAAACTTACATTTTTGTTTGGAACAAAAGAGGAAATGAATGTTTTAATGTATCTCTGATATTCTGGACATTCTTGAATAAAAAGAGAATTTATAATAATTGATACTTGATCTTTGTTAATTCTTTCCATTACTGATGTTAAACCTAAAACAAAACAAAAAAGACATTAAAATGAAATAATTTTACAATTACTACAGTAATTTTTTTAATTCAAAAATTTTTTCATCCCTCTTTTAGTACTTATTTTTTTAAGATTCCTACAATTTTCACAATTGTAATAAGCAAACCATTAAAATTTTTTTACACTATTTTGATAAACCACTAACACTTAAAACATTAAAGAGAGATTTATAGGCATAATAAACAATTTTTAAATGCAATGAAATAAAATTGTAATTCTATGCCCAAAAAAATTTATTATGATATATATATATATATATAAATTTTAAAGGCTAATAATTTCCTTTATTTCTTGGAACAGCATTATGCACTAAAGTAAAGTAGTATTGTATAGAAACAAAATTATAAATCATTTTTCATTTCTTCTATGTGAAATTAAGTATTTAAAAAAAAAGATAAATAATAAACTTTCAATTATAACACTTTATTCTACTGTTGAAACAAATTTTGCCAAAATACACATGCTTATTTAATATTAAGTAACATAAAAATATAGAATACATAATATAACAAATATAAATATAAAGCATATAATTAAATTACATGGTACAAATATTTTTCAAACAAGTAAAAAATTTTAATTTCGCTTAGAGTATTTTCGCAAAAAGGAAACTATACTAGAAGTTTAATTTAAAAATGTCAGAAAAAATTTTCATGTTAAGTTTATTAATAGTATCAATAATTTGCCTATGTGTACAGTATAAAATTTTACTGTGTGAATGGATTAAAAAAGAAAATATAACATACAAACAGAGGTTAATAAAGCAGCTCGTATTAGAATCAATCTGCATACATAGAGTGCAACATCAGCATCAGCAGGAGAAGGATTACCAGAAGAAAGGGGCAAAGCCAAAAGCATATCAGAAGTAGTTTCAGCACTATTTGAGATAAAAACACAAAGCAAACTTAATAAATTCTTACACAATTTTTAGTTACTTTCTGAGCTTTTGCAATACTTAGTAATATCTTCACGAAACACAGATTTTAAAAATATTATAGTCTCTTCCACCTTCTTAACCAGGGAGAAGTCGTGCACTCGATAGTAATGTTAATGGCCGCACGGTGGGACAGAGTCACCTTAATCCCTTTTTTTATAATTATTTTTACTGTACTCTATAAAAATTGTAATTCCAAGGAATAATGTAATTAAGAGAAAGTATACTTATTTACTTTTGAGGACTTTTCAATTTTTGATAATTTGAGAAAAGATCCAATCAAACTGAACTAAAATAATTCAAATGTGCATGACTGTAATAAAGGACACAAATCACAGACACTTTTCATTACAGAAATGATAACATTACAGAAATGATATTTTCTGAAAAAACTGTCATATTTTGTTCAAGTTATTGTAGTTTTATTGTCCTTTGATGATCGACAAACAGCTTGTTGAATTATTTCTAGCTTGTGTCCTTTTGACAAGTCGCAGTGTGTGTCTGTGATATACTTGTGGCTTCAAATATTTTTTGATGGAGTTTTTTAGGTAGCATTTGGAAATTTTCCTTTCAACTCAAACATTTCATGTTCACTGCTTTTCTCAAATTTACTTTCACTATCATGATTAATATCCATTATTTCATCAAGTTCATCAAAAGAGATCACAGATGCCCATTTCTCTTTTTATATTTTGTTCAATTACATTTATAAACAATGAGTTGTACAACATAGCAATCAAAACCACAAAGTTGTTCACAGGAGGAAAATGAAGCCTGCACATAGAAATTTTTCTTTTTTTTTTAAGAAAATGGTCAAGCAGGGAACTCAGTCACCTTAAATACCATAAGATTGTAAGAAAATGTTTGCCACTTCCAAAAAAAGAGAGAGATAATTGACAAATGCATTTTAGTTCCGATGAATACTGTCATATGGGAAGATACTGACAACGTCATTGGTAACAAATAAACAGCTTTCGCAGAATTTAAGATTTTGTGAACCTGGAGTGACTCTGTGCCCTGAGTGACCCCTCCCGGGTTAAGAAGGTATTTTAAGTAATGAAAAAATAAATGTTTGACTAAATTTATCACGATTTATTTGTATAAATGCATTATTTCTCATGTATAATTTAAAGATTTAAAAAAAGTATATATAAATATAACTCTTAAATATTTTTTCCTCCTCAAATATTAAGTACATTTAACTCAAAAATATGAATTAGTTATTAATTGATAACATAGGATTAAAACAAAAAACACTCATCTTTTAAAAATTAACTGCATATACAAAAACATGAGATATTTTCTGTTTTTAAAATATTTGAACAAAGTAAAGGAGTGTTCAGCTCAATAAGTAGTAAAATTATCTTTAATAACTAATTTATTTAAAATTTTAATTTTTAAATACAATAAATAAAATTTATTTAAAATTTTTATTGTAAATTGGAATATTGAGCAAATAATTCTTTTTTAAAATAAGAAATTATTAAATATAGAATTTATCACAACTTAAATTCCTTAAAATGAAACAATTTAATAAAATAGAGGAGCTGAAACATTTAGTATTTATAAATCATATTTTAAAATAAGCTGAAATGCAAATATTGAAAGTTGGTGCTTTCAAGTTACCTCAAAAATTTAGAAATTTCATCAAATGATAAACCCATATTTTTGAATAAATTTTCCATGCCACAATTTCTGCAAAGAAGATGCTGGTGATGAAGTTCAGTAAATAAGACTCTTATTTGCTCTAGTAGTCCATGATCGCCTATTAGCATTTCAAATCTGATAAAGGAGAAAAAATGAATACATAAAGCAATACATTTTTTAAAAATTTAACACAAAGATATATTTGTTGAAACCAAATGATACATAAAAACCAGAATGATGAAGAAAACCATGAAATTACTAACTTAGAGCAGTTGAGAGGTATAGTTGCCACATCCCAATCAAATTTCGTAGCAATCAATTTGAAAACATCATCAGAGCTAAATTTATCAATTCCAATGTCAATAGAAACCTAATATATTCAAAGAATAAAAAGAAATAAATATTAAATTTAATTTCAAAAATATTAAAATTCATCAGATACTACTACAAGTATGGATATAAAATTAGTAACATTACAATAATTAAAAAATATGAAACAAATATGATGAATAATTTATATACTTAAGTAGAATAGAAATTAAAATTCTATTTAAAAATAGTTTTAAAAAGTAAATAAAGAAGTTTTTACTACAAAAATTTAGAAGAATCAAAATACCTCTCTCACATTGGGCTGTGGACAACACCACTTCTTAACATTTGCAAGATTTTCAAAATATGCTAATCCAAAGTTTTGTCCTATTATAATAAAATTAATTATTCAAAATGAGAGTAACATGTAAATTTCAATAAATTTGAATTTTAGAATAAAATAAAGCGATAGATTTTTATGTACTGTATTAAAGAAAAGAATTAAAACTTACTCAAATCTACAGCAATGTCACAATTAGCATTCATGTATGAACCAAGTACCAGCAAACTAGTATTTGTATTTAAAACAGCAGTCATATCTAAGAGGATACCCTAACAAAACATCAATTTAAAAATCATAAGATACAATAAAAGTACACTATTTGCATAAATTCAATACTAGTACAAAATAAAAAGAACAAATATAAAACATTTAAAATCTAGATGCACAATTCCATAATTTATAACATACTGTTATATTCTAGTAAAATATTAATTGAATATACATTTATATATGCATTAAACAAAATTACTAAAGGTAAACCAAACAAAAGTGAAGCAATTATTTTGTATTTGGGTTATTATTATTTTTTAAATACTTTTATAAAAAATGATTTTGACAAAAAATGCATGATAACACTCTCTTATATTTAAAATTATGGCTATATTCAACGACTGAGACCTACTAAACAGAAAAATATTGATGTTTCTTAAAATTTGGTAAATTCCATTAGCTTTAAAAAATATTAAAAAAGTAGTTATTTTAAATTATAGCATGAGGTCTTACTATATTTCTTTCAAATTATTTATTACAACTTTCAGTCATTTTGATAAATAAACAGAAGTGTAGAAAAATGAAATTAAAATCTATGGTTTCACCACGAAATCAAACTCCAGTATGGGATGGTAAACTCCAGGCGCACATCACATTCTCACCCCTCGCCACCTATCATTGTCTAGGCCAGGCATTTGCACCCGCCTGCCCCCCGAAATCAATCGCAATCTATTATTGATGTGTGTGAACTATTGTCCAGCACTTCTGCTCTTTCTCCAGCATCTAGAAGCTATAACTCGTCCTGTCAGATTTTCACTGAGTTTACTTCTGTGGCTATCCTTGGCACCAGTATACTCTATTCAAATTGGCTATGTCAATAGGATAGGGGGGCCAAAACAAAGGGGCTATAACTCGTAGTTTTATTCATATGGATCGCTTGGATTAATAGGTGTCTGTAAGTCGAGAAGAAAGTAAGTAGTAGCTACTTCAAAAATATTCTCTAAGACACATTACATGTGTTATGCTCCCGGCGTAAGGGGCGAACCCCTGGTGCCTTTTATGGAGATTCAAAGGCTCATTTGGTCAACTGACCCTCCATACTTCAATCTTGACATGTATACATGAGGTGAGTTCTACTGATAAGCTGATGTTACAATATTTTAGGGCTGGGAGCTCAGAGACAGATGTTCCTCAGGCATTTTCTTACCTTTCTTAAGTGATTGGTGATAAGATATTTTAAGTACTTCTTCGTGTAATTTCTGGCATTTTTTTTTAAATACCAAGAAATGGATTATCCACTCTAGAAGCTCTGGAAGTATTGCACAACTTACTCTCTGATATTGAAACCGATGAATCATCGCTCAGAGAAGCAGAGGATATTATGACTGAAAAGTCATCTTCAAGTGAAAATACCGATATTGATAAGGAAGTAGATGACATAAGTGTGCCATCCGGTATCCATCCCATGTATTTAAAGTAACTTGGAAAAATAAGGCCTCTGTAAAAATTCAGCATTTGCCTTTTACTGAGCAAAGTGGACCTTCAGATGAAACAACCAACCCTTCAAGATCCTTCACCTATTTCAATTTTTTTGACATTATTTTCTATCAGTTTTATAGAAACAATTTGTATCAAACGAATTTATATGCTACGCAAAAAGGCAGTGCATTCACTCCTGTTACTGTGCAGGATATAATATATTTTTTTAGCTATAAATACAGTTTTGGGGATAAGACGATTGCCCAGCTACAGAGATTTTTGGTCAACAAACGAAATTTTACATGATGCTTTTGTTTCAAGATTGATGCCAGTGAGAAAATTCATTTGGATTTTAGGGAACCTTCATTTGAATGATAACAACTCAGTAGCACACACAAAACTTTAAGGGGGAGGGGAGTCCATGGTCAAAATTCTCCCGTATCATGCCTCAAGACAACACTTATTGATTTTGTCCACAAAAACAGTAAAAAATAAATTATTGAATTAATAATTAGCATTAATTAATAAAATAAATTGTTAATTACAAGTACTTAATTAAATTTTACATTATATATGTATAGGATTATCATCAATTGAAAAAAACTCAAGGGCTTTGGGAGGGAAAGGGGGGTCCGGACCCTAGGACACGAATTGTGTGTACATAATATATTTAAATATTTTCTCTTTATAATTATCAATGGAAAATGTATATGTATTAGCAATTTTTTATTAAGGAATATAAATTATTTTCAGTATGTAATGTAAAATAAAAACAACTTTATGTTCAGATTTGTATTAAAATTATAAAAGTGCAGAAAAATTTAAGAAAATAATTAAAAACTTTTAAAATTATTTTTTTTAAAAATTAATTTCGTTAAAATATAAAAGTTTTATGGTCATAAAATATCAGATTTTCTTTCTGAATAATCTTTTGAATTGGTTAGTTTGAATGGGAGAAATGGTTTCACTGTGAAACCATAAATTTCTCGAAATTGAAAAATGCTAAATTTTTTTTCTTCATATATTTATGACCATCATTATGTTTAATATTCATTTTTGAAATTATTTAGTTAATTTTTCAAAAAGAATATGTAGTGAACTTTTAAGGGATAATCAAACTCTGACAAAAAACACCAAGTCTTGGATATGCTGATACATTTCAAGACGCTGCTACTGGATGGTCCAATGACGATTCAGCCAGTGAAAGCGAGTAGGAAATATAATCGAAATCATTTGTTATAAATAGTTTAACATTGTTACTTTTTTCCTGTTTTCTCTATTTAATAAAAGATTTTTTTTAAAAAAAAACTAACATTTTCGTTTTGACTGAGTATTAGTGTTAAAAAACAAAACATAATATGAATTTGCCGATAGGCAAAAAAAGGCAGATTTTCACCCACCTCCTTTGCAATATATAGTATTAATTATTATGGTTATTAATCGATTAATTTTTAAAAAATTCAACCTATTTATCATAAAATTTTATACAAAGAAGACTTTGAAGGAAAGATACAATTTTTATTAATAATACATGAATAGTTTAATGAACAAGCTTGGTTTGAAAATTAATGGGGGGAAAAAAATGTTTCAACATTAAGATTTAAATCATAAGTTGTGTAATAAGTCCCCCCCCTCAACTCTTAAAATCATAATAAAAATAATTAAAACTAATCTAAAATTAAAAATTTTAATACATTTTTTTAAAAAATCACCTTTTTTTCAGTAGAGTCAGATTTTTTGTCAGAAAGTATTTCTTCGGTTATAAAAGTTATTCCATGTTGAATGGCATTTTCAGTTTCAATTTTTAAGTCAGAAAGAACCTTTAATTAGAAAGAAAATAAGATTTTTTTTTCTCCAAAAAAAGAATAAGGGCAAAAAAAGTAAATATCAAATTTTTTCAAAGCTTAAAGAGAGCAATAATTTTACATCCAAATATAGTCATTTTTATAAAACTTTTGTAAACAATATTATCTGTAATACAAAAATCTTTGATGGATATTAGGAAACAAGAACAGATAGTTTTGAATCCATACTCATTTAAACAAACATAATTTTAATTATATAAAAAACACACACATGTAACTTGCATATTAATTCCTACTAACTTAAAAAATTAACTTGAATTACACATGTTAGGTTTTTATATCATATACATAATAAAAAAAATTATGTATGTTAAAAAATTGGCATACCTTAGTTAGTGACTGTACATCATTTTTATATAAATTTAAAACATATCCTGCTAAACCCTGAAGAGCATAAGCATGTGGTTGAATAAAAGGTATACGAGTTTCAGTCCCACCAGCTTTTGTATCAGAATCCTGAAAAAATTAGAAAATATAATAAAAAATGCTTTAAAAAACTTACTGAAAATGGTAAGATAAAAAAAAAAAAACCTACTTTTGAAATAAGATTACATTTCTCCTTAATCTTGATTTTATATGGAGACATAAAAGGGGAAACAAAATCTTTAAATGATTTAATATCAGGAAAAATATCTTCATCAGGAATTGTATACTCCTATAACAAGTTAGTAAAATATTTTAGAATAACAACTTTGACTTCCAATAATTCATAAATTCAACAAACAAAAAAAAACATTAATCTATTACATGCCTAAATGTATATATCTCTCATGTATGCATAAGTTTACAAGTTTTAATAGTGGTTAACTTTTAATATATTTCTTTGTAAGGCAAATATCTATAATGAAAAAAGTATGTTTTTTTATTTAGAATATACTTCCTTTCATCATTTTACAAACAAAAATTTAAACTATCTAAAAATTAAAAGGTTTTATATAAAAAAATATTTGACAAGATTTTATATGTATATTATGCATGTAACCTTTGAAAATTGTATTTCTATTCCAATGACTGAAGGACATCTATTTTTCTTGCACTGCTTTGGAGGGTGTTCTCTCTCTGCTCAGACTTTTTTAAGGTTCTTCTTACTATTGGGTAGATTTTTTTTACATTTAGTAGACTGTTAGGGGTCGTATACTCGAAGGAGCAATGTGCAGGTGAAATTAAAAAAACTCACAGATTTTTTAAGAACTTGATCTGAACTAAAGTTATGAAGCACCAATGAAGTGCAAAAAGGTTTTGCAATTGTAGTAACAACTCATCATGGAAAAATAAAACAAAAATACTTTAATACACATAAATAGTAGCAAGGAGAACATAGGAAAAAAAGCGAGGAAGAGAATAAGTACAGTAAATCAAATCAATCATTTTTGGTATTGCTCATTTCAACTTATAATATTTACTAGTTTAGACAAAATCATACACGTTTTATTACTTTATTTGGACAACTGTAAGATAGGAAACCACAAAAAATACCTTCATGGTGAAAAAAGCAGAAAATAAAATAGTTTGATTAATTTTTTTTATTTAATCTGACATTTCAAATAACTGAACTTGTGTATCCACTAAATAAATCCAATTAGTAATTTTTTGATAAGAAAAAATTCCACCCCTATTAAATACAAATAACAGACATAATTTGAAAAAAAAAACATAAAAAATCACTCCATTAATCAACACCAAATTAAATTAATTAACAAATAAAATTAGAAATAAACATTTTTAAAAAACACACACAGTGTGGCATTCACAGACCTCTTTTATGAAGGAGGGGGGTTATATTCAAAAAAATTTGTAGACATAAGCGTGAAGGGGTAATCTAAATAGTTCTTATTTTAAACCAATATCATACAAATTTTATTCGGTATGGAATTTAATCCCATTTAAAATTTAATACTTAGAATATTGAAGTGTATCTCTAAATTGTTGAAACAGCCCAGATATAATAATGTGAATGTTCAAATATACATTTCAAAATAATTATTCTAAAAAGGTAAGCTAATTATATTTTTCTCAAACATTATATTTTCAAAAAGCTGTATTCCTTTTACCTAGATTCTCTAGAGTTAAATAATTCTTTTTAACTGATTCTAAAAATTATTTAACAATACCCATCAGAAAGTTAAACTATCAATTAAAATTACAACCTATTTCATTTGAATACGAAATAAATAAAACAATACTTTTTTTTACAATTAGTAAACAGAAAAATCTCTACAATACGATTAAAAAAAACTAACCTCTCTTACAAATTCTTCATCAGATGATTTAGATGCACCAGCATACTCCAATGCTTTTGATCTCTATGTAACAATGAAAGTTCACAGCTATTAATAAAATAATAAATATAAAAATACATAGTAAATATATAAAATCCCAATTGAATAAGGTAAGTTGGCAGAAAAGGGTGCAATATCTATGAGGCACCTTTTGAAGAGGTATGTCTTCATTCTATTGTTTCATAGATTAATTTGGCCATAAGGGTTTTGTACAAATCAGAACTAAAGGAACAGACAAGTGAAAACCCAGGTGTGAAACCATTCTCAAACTCCCAAATTATTCCAAACATTGTGTGGAATGACAGTTATGCACAACTGCTTTTACGCTCACTTGCATCGACTTAGAATCATTAACAGTCCCTTTCTACTGAGATGATGTAATGATTGCAGACCATTTCTTTTGCACATCCCTGAAAGTTAGTTCTATGCTCTCCCATTACTGGAAGGCAAAGAAACTCTTATTTAGCTTGAGACTATTTATTTCTTTATCTTTTGTGGTTGTTTTAATACCTGTGTTATTTAACCTCTGTTCTGTATATCTCTGCAAAAGAATTGTGCTTATTATCACCTGCTGTATCAGAATTTTAAAAAACAATAGTAAAGTTTACTGATTTTTTACAGCTTGTAAAGTTTGTGGTTGTGTGGGATTAGGAAGTTGAGCACTACAGCAGTTTGGTGGTGAGCACTTTTGTTAAACCAGTCTTAAGAATTTTTAAGCTTTGAATTGCATTTTTTTCTCTCTTCCTGTATAGGAAGTATATTCCATTTCATCTATTCCAGTTTAGCTCCAGTGGCTTAGAGGAAGTGTGCCTGCTTCGTAAGCCTAAGGTTGCAGATTCGACCCCGGCAGCAATGGATACATTTTCTGGGTGCGAAAATCGTTGGCATGCATGTCATATGATTATGTGGCATGTAAAAGATCCATTGAGTATCAATTTGGCTCTGGTACTCTCAGGAAAATTAAAGAATGGCAACATTTAGCATCCAACAAGAGTTTGAATTGAATAAAATTCAAGCATAATAATTTGGTAGCAAAAGCTGCCACTAGATGGTGCCACCCATGGACATAGCTATCACTGTATCAATGATAGAGGGCCCCAACATGTGGAAGTGAAAGATAGTAAAATGTTAAGGAGCCCATGAAAAAGAATTTTGATACAGGGCACACTAGCTACGCCAGAGGTGTCATCAATGAAATGGCTTCCACTCTTGGAGACTTTCTATGTCTGCAAAGGCAGCCCATTGGGGGGGGGGGGGATTTATCTACAAAAATTTCAATAAGAAAACATTTTATTTTATTATTGTTCTTTTTGGAGATATCAGATGGAGTAAATCTAGTTTAGCGTTAAAGACTTAGAAGATAACCCTGCCACTTTTACGCATTCTATCATGGAACCAAAACTTAATATTTTTTATCACCAGCAAGTGATAGAGAACTAAAAATGAGAACAGATCTCAAAAGGTTATTACAGATATAAACAAAAGACTTTACAAATTCCAAAGTTCATCCCACAGTTTCTAAATATATTCTTTTTATCCTGCGCCCGTCTTTGGTATCTCTGCCATTAATCGACAAGCAGCCCAATAAAATGATGACGAAGCATAAAAAGAATTAAAATTTGTCTCCATAGAGTTGTCTACAAAAACCTTTAAAACAATTGGGCAGTGTCTGAGGTGGTTATTATCCATTTCACCCTGGTTGCACAGAGGGCACCAAGCAGAATCCTTTACTCCAATGTGATGTAAATGCTTTTGCAAGTAGTCATGTCCAGTAAAAAGACGAAAGCATGCAACTCCAACAGATTGAGGCAGGAAACTGGGAACTCTACCACTTTTGTTAAGCAAGATATTCCACCTTTTACCTGCAGCTACTTCACCATACAGGGAGACTCTATTAATTTGCAGTTTACTGTAAATGATTCTTTTGATATTACACAGAAGCATGGGAGAGTCAGGTTGGGACATGAGAGATCTCTCTTTAGCAAGCTATCTGCTTTCTCATTTCCAGAAATGTTACAGAGGCTGGGAATCCACTGGAGGGCAATGCTTTCTCTAGACTTCCCAAGTTCAGCTAATTTCCTTCTACAAGAATTCACTAGAGCATTTTCATTATATTTTGAGTTTATTAGAGACAAAATGGCAGCTTGAGAATCGATAAAGAATACAGTATTATGTCCAGATATTATGCTTTCCAATTTATCAATCACAAATGATATATCTGCTATCTCACCATCAAAATTGTCACAATACTTTCCAACAGATTAACATACTGAAAGCACTTGAATAGGCTCCAGCACCAGCATTTTTAAGAGCATCTTCTGCTGAACCATCTGTGTATACATGGAACCATTTGTCAAGAGGATATCTGTAATGTATAGTGGCAAGGGCAACACTTTTTAAGTCACTTTGTATAGAAAATTGTTTAACAACACTTCAAACAAGATCCAGGTGGCTCTCCAAAGTCATTTGGCACATAATAGGGTTAAGTTCCTGGGGGAAAACTTGGCAGTTGGGTGTAGGAATATCGAAAGTATCATAAAGATCATGAACAGTAGAAAAGAAAAACTTATGCGTTTTCAACCTTTTATTTGTGGGTCTATAATAATATAGGAAATTATTTCTCCTTCTCAAGATCTTTTCAACCAGGTTCAGGGCACTTTTTTGACTCCTTTCACTCAAAGGCTCCAAATCTGTCTGGAGTTCCATTGCAGCTATAGGGGTTGATTTGGCCCCACCAGTGATTAAACACAACATGCTGTTTTGGAAAATATTTAGCCTATTTTTAACAGAATTAGAGGCAGTTATTAAAATCTTATTTCCATACTCAACAACAAGTCACACATAACACTTATAGGCTGTACACAAAACATCTTGAGTTGAGCCCCAAGTTACACTAGCTAAACGCTTCAGCAGCTTAGATCTTGAGTAACCTCTATCAACAGTTGAATCTATATGCTTCTTCCATGTTAATTTAGGGTCTAAATGAATGCCCAAATAAACAGTGTCAAATGACCGATATAGATCTTTTTCATCGTACTGAAGTTGGATGTCATGGTGTTTAGTACTGAGAGAAAACAATTGAAAGGTGGTCTTATCAGTAGTAACGGACATATTATTCTCATAAGACCAAATGTAAAGAACGTGTAAAGCCTGCTGAAGCTCACTCTCCAAGCCAGAAATATCAGATCTTGTAGCACTCATCACCATGTCATCAGCAAGCAATAAAATATTTATACCTGGAACAGATTTAGGAATAAGATATATTAAACCGTTAATCTTTAGATTAAAAAGAATTGGGCTCAGTACTGCTCCCTGAGGCAAACCCTGTTTGGTTTGCCTAAAGCCAGACAAAGTATGGCCATACCTAATGCTAATAAATCTTTGGTCAAGAAAACTCTTAATCCATTTATGTAGGTTGCCAGAAATGCCACATGAAACCAGCCATTTAAGCAATCCAGCTCTCCAAACTCTATCAAATGCATTCTTAAAATCCCCAAATACAGAAAGGGTACTTTGCTTTCTCTGAAAGCCATCCTTTATCTCTTGAGATAAGTGGACAATTTGTTCAGAAGTACACCTATGTCTCTGAAAACCAGCTTGCCTTTCAGAAATTATTCCAATTTTGTCTAGAACATACAATAATCTGTTAGCGATCATTCTTTCAGTTAACTTACGCATTATATTTGTAGGAGAGATTGGACGGTAGATTTTTTTAATATTGAAATATAGGTTAAACTTTTCCATCATGAAAATATTAAAAAATTTATCATTTATTGGCAAAGGAAAAATCAAATTTACTACATCAGATCCACTGTGTGTAGCACAGATTATTCATTGAGCAAATTTAAAATGTTTCAGTTAATGCTAGAGTTTTATGGGAAGGAATCACTTCAAGATTCTTGATACATGAAATACCAATAAGCATACCCATGGAAGAAATATACATGGAATTACAAGAAATAAATAATGTAGAAATGAGATGTTTTGTGAAATCTAGTTTCTTCATCCCACTTGCTGATGTTAAAAACTTTTCCATATGTTAAGTAAGTGTACAAATATTTTACAATATATCAACTGTAGTGGGGATCCTAAAGGTAATTTATTACCTTGTTCTTCTTGTATTGAAAAAACTCTGGAATTTAAATGTAAACAATATTTAACCCTAAGAGAAGCAAGAAGATTCCAATAAAAACAAATTCAAAAACCTATGCCACAAAGGTTCAAACTTCATCAGGTCCTGACATGCAGAACTACTTAGGAAATAAAATGGAAAAAAAATGCAAGAAATTGTTCAAACAGTGATAGAGAAATAAATGGTTTTCATAATGGAAGCTATCTACAAAACGATGAAAACTATGTTCTCTTAACTATGATACATTTTTGAAATGGAGAATAAATCTATACTTCAGATTAGAAAGAGTATCACTAATGAAAAAGCAAGAAAAAATTTGAACTTCACAGTATAAAGTGAACTATGTGACTACTTGCTTGACTCTTACTGACTTACATCACAACTTTTTCTCAATGAAAATATTGAAACTTTTTAATGTTCATAAGAGTCCTGGGTATGTGTGTAATATCATGATGCAGATATCCATATCTGAAGGTACCAAGGAGAATGTATATAGCTTACTTGCATTCAATATTATCATACAGGCTCTGAACTTCAAGAGATGGTATGGACAACCATTGAGTCAATGACACAAACACCTCTTATTTGTGAGTTATCTGAACAGCCAGCATTACATTTCTCAGATTTTAAGACAATGGCTGTACCCAACCTTTGAGGCCTTGGAAATATCTTTAAAAAAGATAATGCAAGACAACATGGTGTGTGTCCTGACCAACCTCAACACATATGTTGGACTCTTGTCCTGGTCAGCATGTTCTCTAGATCTCTTTCCTATTGAAAACATCTGGCCATGGGTTACAGAGAGACTGGGACGCTAATTCCTTCCAGCAACTATGATTAATGAAATGTGGCAGAATTGAAGCAACAAGGAATTATTTGCATGTATATGTCATCAAAGCCTAGTTCAATTTGATGTATAACCCAGTTAGAGCTGTTTTAGGTGTCAGAGGTGGCAACTGTACATATTAATTTTGGGCCTTATATACCCCAAAATGCCAAATAGTTAATTACATTTTCTTCCTATTAAGCTGTATACCTACAATTAGTTAAGTTTTGTAATTTTCTTTCCTTCCTGGTGCAATTTTAATAGCCAGTAGTGTAGTTGCCTAGTTACAGGAACCTAGTACATCATTTCCCTTTTCTTTCCATATTCTTTTAATAACATTGCATTTTTCCCCAATATTATTTCTAGAATGAAAACATTTTAAGATATTACATAGCATGTATTTTTATTTTATTTAACTTGTTTACTTTTTCCCCAAATGCTTTTAAATTTGCATACAACAGACAAGCCAAAATGATAACATTCAAGGTAAAAAGAAATTTGAAACATGTTGTAAAACATGTCAAAAAATTAGAATTCAAGTTAATTTTAAATTGCAGAAAAGGTATAATGAAATGAATCATTACAAGTTGTCATTCAAAATCAAATAACTAATAAAGATTTATTTGCATATTGATTAAAAAATAAATACATCATTAATCAAACATAATGAAAGAACAGGATGGAGGGATACTTGATCAAAAACAAGCAGCCAGCAAGTAAAGTTTTCTACTAGTAACAATTAAAAATGACAAATTTCCACATTTTCAAAAGAAAGATTTTGACATGAAGTAAATATAAAAACAGAGAAAACTTGGAATATGAATGTAAAAAGCCATAAATTATGTTACCTCATTCTTCCGATATTTTTTCAGAACATCTTCAAGTTTCTCTTTTGCAGTTAGAATTCTTTTCCTAATTTCTCTTTTTAATATTTTTATTATTCTTTCAATTTCTTTAAATTTTGACTGCTTTAGCATTTCCAGTTCTTCTTCTTTAATATTTAGAACAGTATTGAACATATCATCTAAATTAACCCAAACATTTCTTTTCTAAAATTATAAAATAATTCATTAGTTATAAAAATGATATATTCATGTAGAAAAGATATTTATTCTTTCATGCGCATTTGTATCAAAAGTCAGCAAATAAAATGAAAAATTATTTAAGTCTAATTATTTTGCATAAAAATTTTTTGATCACTACTTTTTTTTAAAAAATTTTTAAATCAAATTGGGATCAGACCACAAAAAATTTTAATATACCTCTAATTCCTCATTGGAATACTTCTCCAGTTCTTTTGTATTTTTTAAAGTATGCTTTTCTTTATTCTTCAGTTCCACAACATCATAAAAAATGTCTTTTAGAGTACAAACCACTTTAGAGTCCTTTAAAAAATTGTAAAAAACCCATTAAATGTCTGATGAAACAACATAAATATAGAATTATACAGAAAATAGAAAATTTGTGAAAGGATCTAACACTAAATGGATGAAAATATTTAGAAAAGATGAAAGATGTAAACATTAGTCAATCATTAAAAAAATATATGAAATATTATGCATGGCAAAAAGTAAAAGTAAAAGAAATTAGTTACTTGAAAATCAAATAACAACAATGAAAAAACAAAATAACAAATAAGAAAATGATTTCTAATATTTTTAAAAATGTGTCACGTTTAAAAATTTATTACTTTTTGTACAACATTTTAAGTTTATGATTTCACAACTAAAACATGTAATTTGGAATGCTGATGTGAGAAATAAGAATCTAAAATTTAAATTAGACTTTTAGTTTATAAAAAGAGATAAATTAATATAAAACAAATATTTGCTAATCAATAAAAACTCAGTAATCTAAAGTATGTCAAAATTAATATACGTACAAAGTTCTTAAGGAATTAAAAATATATACAAATACATGAATGTAATAATCATGATTAATTATTTTTTTAAAATTCTAGTTTAACTTTTTCAAACTGAGAAATGAGGTTCTATCTTAACACATAAAATAAATTTCAATTACTTTCATATTCAAACAGAAATTAATCATTAAGGATTTGAAATTACTGACGTTTAAGTTCTAAATTGAAACTTTAGTCACTAAAAAAATTCTTTAATATACTCATTTTAAGTTCCTTTCTAATAATCAGATTTATCATTAAACCAGGAGAACTTGCACTATGAGACTTTTCTCATGCTTTAATAAAAAGGCATAATTTGTTTGTGATAATGATAGTTGTTTTCTCAAGATGAGTTTTGTAATTTTCTTTTAGAGTGAGTGAATATTAATATCACACTATTCAGCTACACACAAGGTCAGCTAAATCCTGCTTGGTGAGACCAAGGCATTCGAGGATGTGAACAGGTGAGGCCGGCTCAGAAAAACAGTTGGTACACATTTCAAAGCTTCTAGATCCTTTGGAAAATTTCATTGATTTAAGATGACCACTTCGAAAGCGGGCTAGAATAGTTTGTTCCTGTCTATTAAAACCGTGAGCCAGGGAGCCTCCAGGGCGAGAACACTGATACCAATGGTGCTTTGGGGGAACAATCCAAGCAATCTTATTCTGGTGTTTAATTTTTGAGAAAATCTTCAAAAAGGTGAGGGGAGCTGATGGCTCTGGGACTTTGCAAGTGCCAGCCTTGGCCAAAGTGTCCACAGTCTCATTTCTCTCTAGATCTATGTGGGAGGGAATTCACTGCAGATGAATCTGATGCGATGTGGAAAGTCATTTTAACTTGTTGAGTATTGACACTCCAACATTATCTCTCACACTTTGCCAATTGGAAACGTGCTGTATTGCCCTTTTACTAATAGACAGTAACCAAATCTCTTTTGCATTTGGAAGAGATGCAAGAGAACCAAGGGCCTCATCAGTGGCTAATAGCTCACTGTGAAAAACAGAGCAGCCGTCTAAATTTCTCCTCTAGATTCTTAAGTTATGGTCTTGCAATTTGATGTAAATTCTGCTGCCAGATCGATAACAATCGTCTCTACTGCTATCTGTATAAACCTGAACGACGTCAATTGGTATTTCTCCAATTCTCTCTAGAGCTAGTTGCTTTAGATAGGCAGGAAGATCTGTTTGTTTCCGTATCTACAGGCAATTCTGGATGGAAAAAGACACTGTCGTCTGTTGGGTCAAGACATTGTGACAGGTGATGTGGTTCCACAGCACCATCGGTAAGATTAAAAGAGACCATTTGGTTGAAGGGACTGTTTCTTCTGAATCTCTGATTATTACACCAGTCTTTGAAGTAAGCAGAAGTACGATTTTGAGAATCCAGACCTCTGAGTTTGTTGTAGAGGACTTTTGAGTTTTGACAGACTAAATGTGCACCACCACCAGTACATAATGGATTTTAAGTCATCAAGATTCAAACATCAAGCATGACTGAAACATTGCTGGTTACAAACTTGCTACCATGGCAACAAAGTTACACAATTAGTCTTAAAGAAAACTGGTCCATGTCTAGGATGATGATTGAATTACATCACTGATTATGATAGGTTCTTTCAATTTCTTATATATATAAGTAAGTGTATTTAATCAAGAATTAAATATCATTAACTATATTAATGCTTAATAAAATTATATAAATTTTAATTTCTGCAGAAATATCACTGATGCTTGGAATGAGTTAGGTTTTAATAATATTTTTCCTTCAGATTTTAATAAATTTTGACATGCTCTTTTTGTTCCATAGATTTATATCATCACTGATGTAAAAGGTAGCTTCATGAGAATTATTTCTACAGTCATGACTTTTTAAATCAGAATTACTTCTATCATCCACTTAAAAAATTTTCATGGTTCAAATCTCTAATATAATGAATAAAACCTCCTATTTCTTCATTATTATCTCCATTTTATAAGATTGTAAACTTCTTTGTTATCTTTAAAGACATTTTATAAACTTTGAACAAAAATTTTTAACATTTTGATTAGATATATTTTAAATGTATAATGAGAATGTGCATGCTGTAAGAAGTACCTCAAAATAAATCAGTAATTTTTCACTTATACACTTGGCAAGCAAGTTGAAATTAAAGACAACCTTGAGAATGAAGGGTAACATTTAAATGAATGCATTAAAGAGATGAAAAACACTTTCTGTGAAAAGAATTTTGTGTATTATAATATACATACCTCCCTTTCCCCATGTATTACACTACTTTTTCCCACCAGGGTGCATTAAGTTAATGAGTCTCTTTATGTTTTGAATGTATGAATGCATGCATATACAATTTTACATAGCTAAAATATATACAGATACAAAAAAGCACACATACTTCACTTTTTACAGTATCAAGCATATATCTCATTTTCTTTTCCTTGTTTAAAACACTTTCTTCCATTTTTCGCCTTTTTGCTTTTACTATATCTTTCATAATGATTTTTCTTTGCATGATAACCTTGCCAATTTTGGCATGTTTTGAACGAATTTCTTCTTCAATTTCAAGCATTTTTATTTCATATACTCTATTGACAAATGTCTGAAATAAAACAATCATAAACAAAGCAATAATAATTTTTGATTTATTTTTAACTATTTATATTAAACACATGTTTATAGATAAAAAAATATTTTGAAGGAAAACTCATAAAAGCTAATTTTTTGCATTGCAGGTATTAATGTTATTGATAATTTTCTTCTATTATGTGTTTATACATAAAAAGAAAAACATCTTTGAGAACTATAAATTTTTAAACCTTGTTACAAATATAAGCTAAGAATTTTAATAAATATTAAAATAATTAAAGCAAAGCAAACAATAAATCTAAAATAATTTTAATAAATACTATACTTTTTCAGTAGGGTGGACCAAAATATATCTCCCCCCCCCCTTTTTGATCACTTCACCATAGAAAAGTTGCCTTTCACCTTGCTATGAAAAAGGGATAAAATATACTAGTGCATCACATTTTAAGTTGCGTAAAATGGAGACACTTTGCTATTTTTTAGTCATTATTTTACAATTATTTAACTTAATAATGTCATGACAATATTGTTCTCCATGAAAAGTTTATATGAAGAGCAATAAATAAATAAACAAAAATTAAAACCACTAAATAAAAAAATATTTATTGTTCACACATTAAGCTCAAAAAATACTTTTGTAAATTTGGCAATATTTTGAAACTTTATTCCCACCTCCACTTTATTAAGCAAAGCTTAATAAATAACTATATTTTTAATTTTGAATATTTTAAGCACTATACCTAGACCCACTCTAAAATATTAGTTTATAAAATTATCCAGCATTTTTATTCAAAAAATGTATTTCGAATTCAGATTTTTGAGAAAATTCTGGTATTGATTTAGATAGAGAGTTGCCTTGATGATGCAATATCGTTGTACATTGTTACAACAATGCAGACAAATCATGCTCTTTTTTTAATTTTTCTACTATTAGTTCACTCTCTTCTTATATATATATATATAAGAAGAGAGTGAACTAATAGTAGAGAATAGTTTTAGTTACTAATAGTTTTTGAATTTCTCTACTATTAGTTCACTCTCCTTATATATATATATATCTTGTTTAAATTTTCAATCGTTAACAAAATACTTTCTATTCATCCATTCAAACTAGGAATTGACTTAGAAATTTTTTTTTATATTACTTGTTGCATTCATTTCTTACAAGTTCAACTATCTAAACTTTCTCAATTCTTGCTTTCCCCCAGAAACATAATACAATTAAAAGAATTTAATTGGTATTATTACAAAGACAATAAATTTGGATAATTTTGGCAAATGCAATCTAGAACAATAAGACATTTACATACTATTACATCAAAAAGTACAGAAGATTCAATTTGAAGATGTCAATCTCTTAAATGAAAGAAGTTTTGTTTATATAGAGATGGTGTGTGAAGTTTGTTAATTTATAACCATTATGTATGAGGAAACCTGCAACAATAGAAGCTTTTTGTGCAAACATTAAATTTTTAAGTCATTTCAGCTACTTGACCAAAACACACATACTTGTGGTTGGAGCATCTCATATCAATCTTGGGAAAAATCTTTGCAAGAAAGAAGCTTATTTATCAAAAAGTTATTTGGATAATTAAACATCGGGTATTCAAAAACCTTATATACTAGAAATGATCTTATTAACTTAACCATTTTAACCATCCCATTAATATCTATTGGCGATTGAGTGAAAATCAAAATAATTTCCATGTTAAGACTTAACTGTTTACATGTTAAAACTACACAGTATCCTTTTTTTTAAAAAAAAATTTGGACACAATAACAGTAAAAATAATTTATGCTTTACATTCAGATTACATTATTAAGTTGATTCTGAAAGCAAAAGGTCAGTTTAACCAGCCATTATTTTACAATTTTGAAAAATTAAGAATTTCTGAAGGTTTTTCAAATTTTCATAAAAAGTTTGATTTTTAAAATTTTTTAGTCATTTTAGGTGATTTATGTTTCTTAGATTATTGCAAACAAAAGTTAGAATGGATTTGAAAATCTGTTCCCCCTTGCTGAGTTTTAATAATTATTTTTCTAGCCAAACCTGGAAATCGGTGGCAAGCTTCCCAATGATATGGGCCGCAAGAAAAAAATATTTTGGTATTTTTATAATGTGTAGGGTATTATGTAGCCTTATAGTCCCCATTATGTCGAAATTTTCTCAGAAATCTGATTTCAAAGAACATCACAGAAATGAGAAATGTTTCCTATTTATGAATGTTTTTTTTTAAAAATTAGAAATAAAAAGGTAAAATTTGAAAAAAAATTAAATATTGAAAATTGTACAGGTTTTATTGTTATTTTTTCCTCACCCCCTCATTTCTCAAATTTCACACTTAGACACTGGGGTAGCTAAACCTGAGTGGGCCCTGTATCAAAATTCGTAGGGGCTCTTTGTTGGGACCTTTTAACATTTAATGATTTTTTTGTTTATGCATTTTGGAGCCCCATAATCATTGATTGTAGCTATGCCCTTGCATTTAGAACAACAGAATAATAATAATTATAAGCTGCACCAGGGGTCAGCAACCTATGACAAGCGGAGCAATTCTCAGTGGCACTCCAACACTGTACAAAATTGTAAGATGATGTTATATCGATCTGTCTCTCCTCTCTATGCCTACCGCATTTTACTTTAAAGGCTATTTCTCACTTTCAATTCTCTACCTTAAAACGATTCTGCTATCAGCTTACATGTAATTCATGTGCTTTATGTAAAAAAAAAAACCTTCTGATAAATGTGACTCGTTGTTAGGTTTAAATATTCAATGCAAATAAAAATGATTGTGTTATACTTGTAAAATGAAGAGTTATTCATCACTGCATAGTGAATAAAAAAAGAAAGGAGCTTGTCTTTTAACCATCAAAAGCTTGAGCAACAACAGTAAAAGAAAAAATAAATGTCTTAGGAATAAATCAAAATTCTGCTTAACAAATGTTTTGGCAGCGGAAATGTGATAAACAAAAATCACTTCTATCACATGTATAATTTAGATTGAAAATAGATATTAGAACACAGTTTTATTTATTTTTTGTATACTTTTCTCATCCTTGATTCTTGTCTCATGTCAAATTTTTAGTGGATGGAAGTTAATAATTTTTAAATGGAATTTATTGAATTAACATCTTCAGAATTATGGAACAAAAAATATATGGAATTACGCAAAAATTTGGAAGATAACTCTAACAATAAATTGACATTTACTTTAAATTGTTGGATGTCATTGCCAGAGGGATTTATTTGTTAGAAGAAAATAGTAGGTGCTTTGCTTTCCACTTTTGGTACTATGTAGATATGTAAACAAATTTTTTTTCCATATGGAATATATTTTGAGTCTACATAGGAACTGTTTAACAGCTGAACATTCAGAATCATGTTCAAATTAAAAGTCACAAATTATACCCCTGACATTAAGTACAGCTTTGCAGGGACAAGATTTGCTTAGAATTTTAATTTTTTATTTAACTATGTTGCATGAACACTTGTAATTTATGGTGTTTATTTCTTATTTTTATAGATATTTTTAAAAATGTATAATATATGAACAATTTTAATTTATATTGAAGAAAATATTTATTTTATGTTTACTTTTTTGATAAATATTCTTAAAAAATGCATATTTGTGTGAACACTTTATTTATGTTGAAGGGTTAGTTATATCTTATGTGGTTTATTTTTATATCAATTAACATCTTTAAAGATGCATAATTATTATATAATAAAACTCTAAATCTGTATTTTTGACCTCTATTCCCTAACTCTGAATATATTGCCTCGAAAACCGAATTATTTCAAATGTTTCTTTTTATTGCGCTTGGCACACTGAATCACAGTGGTATATTGGTTTGGCAAACCACAGCTATAAGGCTGCCGAACCCTGAGGTAGACTGTTAAAAAAAATGACAAAATCGTGAAATTTCTCCATTTTTTCAAACTTTTCATAAAATGCAAGAGCAGAAAAGAATTTTTGATTTAATTTTTTTTGTTTACCTTTTTACTGAGTGAGGGGAAAGGCAATTTTTCTACGACTAAAAAAGAAGAGGAGGGAGACTTTCCTTTTGGCCTATCCTACTTTATACAGACTACTTTTCAAACTATACAATATAATTTTGAGAACTATTTTTAAAATAATTTACTTCTGTTTTTTTATTTGATTCAGGTATTGTTTCCAATATATTTGATAGAGAAGTTGGTTTCTGAAAAAAAGTATTGAAACACATCAAAATAAACATACTGAGCATCATTGACAAATTAGCAAAATTTTGAATGCATTATGATTTTTTCAAAAAAAAATCTACAAAAATCAAATATGCAAACAAAGTAGTCAAAGGAAAACAAATCCTTTTATTTCATAATAAGTTAGAAAAATGTTATTTTTAAAAAAATACTGTTGATTTTTTTAAGCATTGAAATCCAAATAAGATAATATATAATTCAAATAGTAATATATATATTAAATAATTAAGGAGAGAGGACAAAATATTTTTTTCCCATTTCATCACACATATCATGCTTTGTATTAGAATCGATATTCTTTAAAGTACTACGCTAATTATCAGTTTAAAAATTTTATAAGTTTTTAATTTGTTTATATGCTTTAAAAAATTATGTGTAAAAGTTTATTTTCATATTATATTTATTAAAATTAGTAAAAAAATATAAATATTTTCTTTGTGCTAGTTAAATATTTTTACGACAAATAAAAATGCCAATTTTTATTTGAGATATGTAAATAAAAATCATAAAGCTTTAAGATTATGTTCAAAAATTTTATAGCAGGTAGAAGAGAATCTTAAACTAATAATATACATAGTATATATTTTCATTATTTTTATATTCATACAATATTGGAAAAGTTAAAAACAAACTATTAAGAAATACCTTAATTGCTGTTTTAATTATTTTAATTTTGAGTTTTTCTTCTAAATCCTTGAAATTTTCAATTACTTTCCTCTCTAAATTCTGTTTATGTTCCCACTTTTTTGCTTCATAGTAGTTACTGAAGCATGAAAGCAAAACATCCTAGAATGGTAAATTAAAAAGTTTTGTTAAAAAATATTACATACAACCAGTAAGTAATATTTGCACAAAGAACTTATTTAACTTCCAGAAAAACACATTTAAAAGAAAATGCGCAATATACCAGATATAAAATATTTTCTAGACTATTCCTAGATTAAAAATAGATATTTCTAGAGTTCTCCTAAATAAATTATTTCTTAGGGTTCCTTAATAAAATTATTTCCAGAATAATTAGTACTGTCAAATATAAACCTTTGAATTATTAATTATGTATAAAAGATTAATTTTTGTGACAATGAAAAAATTTTCTATTCTTAAGTTATTATTAAAAATTAAAATCAGAATAGTGCTCAGATTATTTAGCATGATTTTAATTATTTTAAAGCGAATTTGAATAAATTGTAAGAGTAAAATAGAAGATTTGAGGTAAGGTAATAAATTATGAGACATGTTTAAAAATATGCTTTATTGAATTTTTTTATAATTAGTATTAAACTCTCTTCAATATACTCCCCTAGCTATGGAAGTCATCATCATCCACTTCATCAAATCAAATCTATAACACTTTTACCTCAATATTTTCTATGAACTGAATGCTGCCTTCAATACACTTTTCAGCTTTAGAAAGAGGTGAAAAAGTTACACGGAATGAAATCTAGTGAAGATAATAAATGGGTTAAAACAATGTGCTTGTCTGTTAAGACTTGTTTCACAACATTAATTCCTAATGTCACAGGGAAGTCCATTCCAACCTTCAACAAAATATCATTTGAGCCATTCAAAGATGTAAATGCAGTCATAGTTAAAACTTTTTACCAAAACTTCAAATTAATAAGCTGGTTCAATTTTAAGTTTGTTATGTCATTATTCCAATACAAGAACATATGATTCAAAAAAGGTTAAAAACAAAATAAACTACAGAATAAAGCCCCATCTACATGTGAAGCATTAAAGACACCTACATTCAACTTCCACTAACAAGACAAAAGAATGATAAACACAGTCTCGTTATTTAACAGTGACTCTTTATATTTGAAAGTTACTTAAAAAGAAAAGCTTGCTTCCCTTGTTCTTGCTTCTTTTGCACTATCACTTGATTTATGATCAGAAAAAGATGCAGCATTTGATTACAAGTTCTTCAAAAATTTCAAACATGTTCCGTTCCATAAAAATAATTCTATTTTGAATAACACATGCAATATATTTTTGTGTGAACTATATCCAAAAGTTCATTTAAACTTCGAAAATCACATTGAAAATGATTAATTCTTTTCTGTTTGATAATTAATTAAAAATATTAAGTTTTAATAACTTAAAACACTTTGTCAAATCTGTTTTATAATTTATACTAAATCTTAAACCCATAACATATTTTAAACTTTTAATGCAGACTTTAAATATTGTCATGAATGAATTATCAAACATAAAATAGGATTAAAATACTAACAATAAACCATTTTAGAAAACAAAAGCATGGGTAATAATATTTTTTTTAAATTTCTAATGGGTTGTGGATTGGTGTTTTACAATTGCAGATCTAGTACATCCCTATAAGCTGGTATCTCTTTTTAATGCGGCACCCTATAGGCGGATACCAATCGCCGCAGGTAATTTGGACGTCCAGTTTCCTCCCTAGAGAGAGGCACATGAGCTCTGGCAATGTGAACATGTACTAGGATTTAATTTTGCAGAGAGCACCCAAGCCAAGCAAACACTCTAGGGATCTTTTACATGTGGTATAAGCATAAAACATGGCTGTTGTCAATTTTCTGCATCATGAAAATCCATCAACTTGGGCTGTGGTCAAACCCACAACCTTGGAAGCAAAAGGCCATGGACAAACCAACCAAACCCCCTAGCCAGCTGGGTAATAATATATTAATTAATATATTGCTACCCATGAATATAATACCATACTATTTAATAATAATATTTTGTAATATATAATGTGAAATAAGATATAATTTTCATTATTTTTATTCTTAGAATTCTTTGTTAAAGTTTTTTAGTAAAATAAATATGATTAACTTATATTTTATCTATTAATATAGCAAATTTGTACTTTTAATTACTGTCTATAAAATTGTTTTATTTACTAAAAAATCTGGATTTATTTTACATTAAGAGCATTTTGATTGCAACAGAAACTTCAATCAAAAGGGAAAAAAACAATAATATGATTATTTTAAGATTTGATTATAGTAAAAATGCAATAAATATTCAAATATTTTGAATAACATAATTTACAATTTAAAATGATTTACAAGGCAAAACATAAAATACTTAGAATGAATCCAATCATGATTAAACAATTAAATTGCATTACCTCAATATCGAAATCACTAATTTTTTTAACTGCTTTAGCAGATGCTAGAACATCAGTTTTCTTCTTTTCAATATCTTCCTGTAAGAGCTTCTTTTGAACATCTCTTTCATATTCTTTTTTCTTTATGTTAAATGTTGTTACAAACAAGTCATTAAAACTAATAATAGCTTCCTTGTTCTAAAAAAAATTGTAAAAACATGAAAAATTTAATATCAGATGCAAATCATATCACTGATTCATTTTCACAGTTTTTTTAAAAGAGTAAATAATCTAGAGAATATTAGGTTTTGTAGTTCATTATCTTAAAATATATTAGCTGTGTATGTGTGTATTTATATATAAACTTTACATGTGCACATATAATACAGCAGTAAAAAAATAATGAAATATATTAATAAGTTCTAAAAGTTATTATCACAGTGGTATGAAATTGATTATTAATAGCCTGAGGAAAATTAAATTATGGTAGTATTGCATTAATTAATTAACATGATTACATTATATATATATTATATATTTTATTATTATTTAAAGAATACAAATAAAAAATAGAAAAAACAGAATGGTAAAACCAAAAATTCTAAAAGTGTACAAATTAAATTTCAAAATTTATTTTACTTTTTCAATTCTGGATTTTTTCTTTTTAAACTGTTTTTTGTTTTACTTCACAGATAATTTATTGAAACATGATATACAGTTAAATCTCAAAAAATAAATGTTATTCAACAGAAAAAAGAGAATGAAATGGATACATTTATGACTTTACTATTCAGAATATATGGGATATAGCAAACTAAGCTAAAATATTTAGCATTAATAATTAAGCCAAAATAAGAATATTTATACTTCAGTATCTGTAACTTTAGCCTTTTCTGATAGTAGTTCTTGTAGATTTTCTATATCATATACTATACTCTCTTTTTCAATCTTAAAGCTTTCTAGCACAGTACAGTATAATTTCCGAGAGGCATCTATAAGTCGTTCATCCTATTTTAGAATACAAAATAAAATTGTTAAAAGATGCTTGTTCTTAGGGCAAAGTTTCTCTTAAACCCAAAATTTAGCATGATATTAAAGAACACTATTCTGTGACATACCTGATGTTGCAACTCTTTTCGAATACATAAAAATGTATATGTCACAGGAATAAGAAAGTCTAAGACTTCATTATTTACCTTTAAAATAGCTTCTAATGCAGGAGAGTAAAGTAAACTCCCCATATCACTCTGAAAGTAACACAGATTCAAATGTAACTTAAATTCATGTAATATATAATATTCATTGAAAAACAAAATTCCTTTTAGAAAGAACAAAATATGCCTTCATACAAATTTTATGATGAAACGTTTTTTAGGAAACACTAAAAATTGCATTAACAATTAATTGTTAGTAATTGTATGCTAATTTCTTTTATATTGACTGACTATGGTCATTGAGAGATACATTTATACACTTAATAAAGTAAATTTGAATGTTTTGAAATTATATAACATTTCATTAAAAAGAGGTAATACAAAAATTCTAGATATTTATTTACTATTGAATTATTTCTAAAATGTTAAATAAATAATAAAATAAAAAAAACTCAAAACACATACATAATTTCCCTTTTTTAAACAAATATTTAAAGTAAGCAAAAATAAATAAATAAATGCAGATTATTTTTGTGAGGAATTTCCCCCCTATGTTGAAAAAAATTTATAATTTACAGAATTATGAAACAATTGATATTTAAATTTATGGAATATTTTTAAATACATGTTATTATTTCAATTTAAAGGAAATTATGAATATATTTCCAGAAAATACATAAAAACTTTCTTTAGAAAATTTCTTTTCAAAATTAAACTTGTAATTGTTCTAAAAATAATTTCAAGTAATAATTGCTTTAAAAAAATTTATGTTCAGGGTTTGGAATAATAAGCATGAAATTTTCGCAATACAAGTTAAAATATGAACAGTAAAAATATATTTTTTATAGATTTGTTCCAAACATTGCATAGTAAAAAGAAGATGAATGAGACCATTTAGAAACAGTTTTGTAGCTGAAATAATTTTAACTTATAAAAATTATTTAATTTCCCCCAATTAATAACATTTGGTAAAAATATAATTTAAAAATGCCTCATAGCAAACCAAAATTAATCCAATTAAAAAGATTTATTTTTCAAACTATGCTGAACAATGTTAAAAAATATATTCAATAGGTTACAAAAAAGAATAATTGATTAAAGAGATTGAAAAAAATTCTTAAGAATTGATTTCTAAAAAAATTTTTGGTTTGAAACTAAATGAATAAATAATGATTATGAAATAGGATGCCTTCAGTTAAAGTAATTTTAAGCTATAAAACATAAAGCAAAGGAAGGAAAAATCCTAATTTTTAAATTAGTAATTAAGCATATAAAAGTTGTAATAAAATAATTATTGTGAAATATTAAACTATAAAAAATACCACTTATATAAAATGCAAAGCAAGTCAAAATTAAAGCAAAGTAAAATACCTCTTCCTCTAAGAAATTCAACAATTCTTGCATATTTTGTGTTTCCACTTGCCTTTTTTCATATGACAATTCAAGATGTTTTTCACAAGTAGAAACAACAATCAACACCTTCAAAAAATGATATAAAACAGCAAGCTTAAAAAAATCAGTATCTTACAAAATCTAATAAAGAAAATTCAATGCAAACATTTTTCACAAATGGAGCAACATCTCTTTCTGTACACTGTTCTGATATTTTATTAATGGTACTTTTTAAAGTAATTTTCTTTACATTGTTCTTAAGCAGCTGAAAGAAAATTTTTAAAAAGTATCTGGAATAACTAAACTAGTTTTCTCACATCTGATGTGCAATACCTTCATAATTTTGAATAAATTCATAAAAGATTCATAAAAATTAAATTACAAGATCAGGATAAAATTTGGCTAATTAAACAAAGCAAGTAAATTTTGAAACATGCAGCTAATTTAACCTAGCTACCATAATGTATCAAATATTAATTAAAACCATATAACAATTAATTATAAAATAAGCTACTCAAAACAAAAATATCACACAGTAAAAAATATATTGTAAAAAAACTATTATAATACATGGATTTAATGTTCAACCACAAAAAAAAAAAAGACATCCTTAATACTTTGCATATTTTTATTGCAGGAAAATAAAATTAATATTATTCCTTATTGTTCAAAAAGAACTGCTTTGTGATTTTTATGGGATAATTTAATTAACACATAATGAAATAATTTCTATAAACAAAATTTTCGGTTCACAAAAACAGATTATTTTAGCAGAATTAGAAATTGGTATCCCATGTCCAAATTTAATTTAAATTTAATTATTAACACTAAAATATTTGAAAAAGACCGAGAGGAGGGGAGGGGGTGATAGATCACTTTGTTTAAACATTTCAAAATATTTCTCAAATTTTTTGACACCATATAAAAATATAGATTAAATTAAATATTACAAACTTTTACACTGCTCTTAATGCAAGCTGATTTTTTATTGTAGGTTTGACCTGGAATATTTCTTTAATAAACGAAAAAAACTGATCCACATTTTGAATTGAGGAAGGGGGTAGGATAAATGCAACTTAAAAAATTCTGGAAAAGAGTAATTCTTTTACTTTACCCCATAAGTTATTTAATAATTCATAATTTGATAACATTACTTCAGTTTTGTTTTTAAATTGATCAAAATATTTATTAACTGAGCACATATTTTTCAAAAACAATGAAAAGAAAATTTTATATCATAACTGAGAAACTCAACTAACATTAAGAAATTTATTTTTGACACTTAAAAACTTTTAAACATAATTTGAATAGTTGCTAATTTTAAGATGAGAATAATTAAATATGAGAAGGAAAAAAAAATGAACACTAACCGGCATTGATAATGAAAAAAATCTAAATAAGTTAACCATATTAATGAATCGGATAACAACATAACTTAGTTCCCTTTTTTAGCTATACTGAATGACACATTTTTTCAAGCAGCAATGAGAATTGAGAAAGATGTTAAGGTTGTCTTTTTTTCTGTTTTTACAATTTTTAAAATATTTTTTAATATACATTAAGACAATGATTCAAAATTAGTTTTAAAAAAGCCACTAACATGACTATCAGCTGACCAATTTTCAAGATCATTTTTCATTTGTATTACTTCTTTTTTTCTATCATCTACTCCATCATGTAACAACTTTTCACACTTGGATAGAAGTTCAGAGCTCTAGGAAAAATTTAGAAATATATATAGATACATGCATAAATAAA
This sequence comes from Trichonephila clavata, assembly GCA_019973975.1. Classification (NCBI taxonomy): domain Eukaryota; kingdom Metazoa; phylum Arthropoda; class Arachnida; order Araneae; family Nephilidae; genus Trichonephila; species Trichonephila clavata. The sequence goes on along the minus strand of BMAO01029378.1, from coordinate 111,851 downwards.
AATTCAACTTATATAAATAAAATTAAATATAAAATTTTTATACTCCTGTTGATCCCATATAAGAAAGATAATTGAGATCAGAGTTCATGTTTTTGATTTCTTCTTCTCTTGAATTAATGAAAAATGCAATGTTATCTACAGAGAATGCAAGAACTTTCTTTTTCTATAAAAAAGAAGAAAAATGCAAATTACTATTTTTAAAAAATAACATTCACAGAACAATTATATTTCATGAATTTATTAAGATATCAATGAAAAACTAAGATGTCATTCAAAAAATCAAATTCATAGGAGAAGGAATCATAAATCTATATAAAAAATATACATTTACGTCTACTTTTCCTTGAAAAAAATTCTTTCCAATTTTTGTGATGATTAAGTTGTTAAAATTTAAGTAGGATTTAAAAAAAAAATATTTTCATTTCAAAGAGATTTTCAGCTCAAAAATTTCAAAACTTTATTGTATAATTTTCTTTGATGGAGAATGTTTTTTTATCAGATTATCCATGATGGTGTATAATATGCACAATAAAATTTGAAACTTTTTTAACACATAATCTGCAGATTATATACAGGAAAATACAGTAGTACTCAATATAATGCACTAACCTCTTCTTCCAAAAGTTCAATAGTGTTTGTAAGTCTATCTAATTCTGATTCAATGGATTCTAAAGCTTCTAAGTTGAAAAAGTTCATAACTTCTAAACAATCTCTGCAAATTTTTGAAAAGTCAGACTCCTAAATACAAATAAAAAATAAAGACATCAAGCTTTAATTTAAACAAATAACTATAAGAAATTGTATTAGTTCAAAATTACTATATATTAAATTGAGCCATTAATATAAATATGTAATTAAAAAAAGAGTTCTACACCATTTACTTATATATAAAAAAAATAAAATCAAACAATTAGAAGTCCTCAAACAAATGAATGAGTGAATATTAATGTTGCACTGTTCAGCTACACAAGGACTTTTGGCGACAGACCTCGTAATTTTGAACCATGGTCAAGAGACGAGGACGACACCTGAGCTGGCACCCTCCTCTCCTAACTACTACACCACACCAACGGGAGAACGTTTGAGCTCTCCACAGATTTAACCTGCATCGCTCCCCTACACAGTGGGTCCTTCAGTGGTACTGGGCTCGAACTCATGACATGCCAGTCACGAGTCCGATACCTTGACCACTTGGCTACCGCGGCCACAAAATGAAAGCAAATGAAAGGAATATCCTTACTAATTACCCCATACATTCCAGTTACACAAATATGATATTGATAGCAATGGATTCATAAGATTATTATGGAGTTAATGAATGAATTTAGTTAACTCTTTGGGGGGAAAAGGCTCAAATGCATGCTTATTGCCTGGGCCAGATGGTGTTTTGCAAATTAAGCCTAAATCCAAAAAACAAAAAAAAACAAAAAAATTTTTTTTTAAGTACTAAAATATGAATGAGTTGTTTTATAATGCTCTGTAAAGTACAAAAATGAGAAACACTTTAAATATTTTGTAATTATGTACTTTATTTGCTTAAGTTATTTTTTGTGTAAATACATTTTATGCTTGATATTTGTTTATTATTTAATGACTTAAGATTATACATTTGAAGACTGAATGTTACTTAAAATTTTTTATTAGTATGAAAAATTTGAAAACAGGGATCTATACACACTCCTATATACATTACAATCCATGTACTCGTAATAACTCAAATGCCATTTAGGAGAATTTCTACAGGAAAGTGAAAAAACCAAAACTAAATTTTCTATTGTAATAACAGAGAAGTATTTTTTTTTAACTTAACACACAGATGTCCAAAATATTCTCATCATTAGATTTGTTAGATATTTATGAACAGAAGAATCAGAATATTTTTTAGTGACACTGTCTCTAATCTCAGAGTTTCTTTCAGAATTAATATCTGAAATACTTTGTATCATTTCTGCTATTTCAAGTTCAGTTAAAAATTAAAGCTATGACATTACAATGGTAAATACAGAAAAATCTCACCTACAAGATCAAACTATCTATTAAAAACTGGACTGAAAACCTGAATACCCAACACACAGGTGAAAATGAAACTCTACCACATGATCAATTATAGAGCTATCATAAAACATGCCATTTAAAACATTCTTTCCCCTTATGTTTATATAATCAAAATCTATGTGCATGTGAGTTATGCTTCTCTCCTTTTAAATACAAGATAAAATTTACGTGTCTCAAATGCAGGGCTTTAAATCGGGACCGAAGAAAAAAACCAGAAAAAAAAATGTTTTAATTTGGTCAGAAGAAAAATCAGAACTGAGCCAGAAAAAAAATATCGGTTTATTTTAGTTCCTCAGTCATACTTCATATCTTCAGTCATTTTGTTACTGTAACCAAATTATCAATATTTTCTAATTTAACCTCAACCAAATAATTTTCATCATTACATGTACTTTGTTTTTTGATTTTCTGTTTTAATATTCACTAATACTTTTCTGTTTCAGTTTCCCTCGAAACTACCAGTACAAGTCAGATTTGATTCAACTGAATGAACTAGAAATATAGATGGTTTAAGATAAGAATATACATAAATAAAATTATTCACATCCGGAACTGAACGAAAAACCATTATTTTTGTTTGAGTGAAAACCAGAAATGAACCAATAATTTTTTTAAAATTTAACTGGAACAAAAAAAAATTACGGCTTGAAGTCCTGCTCAAATCATATGGACAAACAATACAAACTTATGACCAAAATTTTAGATTTTCAATCGTCTTAAGTCGCTGGCACAAATATACGATAACTAGGGGTAAAAGAGAAAATGTTCTGTCTTTCCAAAGTGACAAAGTTAAGTAATATTTAAAAATATTTCTTTTTATAGAATTTGATTTTTCAAAAAATCAAGTTGGGAATGGTTTTTATAAAACTGGTCATTAGTTCTAAATACATTCAAAGAAAATTGTTAGGCATCACTATACACAATTATTTCAATTCATATTTTTATTTTCAAGCCCCACAAGTGGATTGATAATTATATATTAACTACAAAATGACACATTAATAACGTTTAATTGAAAGTATGACCTTGAATATTTCCTGAACTATTGAAAGGAATTGGATGAAATTTTGAATTTTATGACATCAGCAACATAAAAAGTTTTATCCAATGATTATTTTCCCACATGTTACATTTAATAATTTTCATAATTTTAAAATTGGAAAAGATTGTTGAATAATATAGGCATTTTTGAAAAATATTATATGGAATTTTTTACATTGTCATAATTTGTTACAACTTATGTACACTTTCTACTTTCCTTGTACCTAATAATTTATACTTCTAATAATACATATTTTTTTATTTTCATTTGTTAGAACTAGAAAAAACTATTCATCAAATTATGTAATATTCTTTGAAGAATATTTAGATTTAAATATTTAATCCTCAAATACTTAAGTTAAAAAAAACATTTTTTTAATATAATTCAAAACTTTGAAATAGTATTTTATGAAATTCCATATTTTGACAAATTCTAGACATGAAATAAGGTAAGAAAAAAAAAACTTTACAAAAATTACATGATTTTTTTAGATTAACTAAATAAATTAATTAATACATTAGCAGTATAACTTGGTTCACTTTCAGCCATTAAATTTGTAAAGCTTCAAACAGAATTATGAAAGTTATTATGAGTCTTCTCTCCCCCACTCTTTTTTTTTTATGACAATACAGTTAAACAAGGCAACAACAAAATGTAAAGATTAATGTAATGGAGTAACAAAAATAAAAAAAAATTAAATAGTATTGGAGTACTAAGTTTTAAAATTTCTTTCTGAAATATAAGTTAATACATTGAAAATGCAACTGAATAATCTAACATAAATAAAGAGTAAATCAAAATACTTAAGAACAAGGTAACTCAAACTAAATAAAAAGATATTTGATAAAAAAAAATATGATTTCCAAGCATTTATTTTTAAAAAAATTATCAAGCACATAAAAAACTTTCAAAACAAAGTGATAATTTTTTACTCTATACCTCCATATTTTTGAAAGAATTCAAGGTATCTTGCACTTTTTGGTTTTCTTCTCGTCTTCGTTCACCAATGATGAAATAATTTTCAAAACAATTAGTTACCACTTGTAAGGACTAAAGAAAATTAAAATAGACAAAGGTACAATTTGTCATCAGGTATGATTTACATTTTAAATAGCAAGAATTTTAAATTAGAATGATAGATTAATTTTTTCACCATAATGCATATTAAATCAAATGAAAGACAAAAACTTCAAAAAATATTATACTCTTTAAATATATATATGCATATAAATAAATCAAAAAGATAAAAATCATTAAATTCTATCACAAAATGGCGCAAATCAGCTTTAAAAATGCTATATTCTAATCAATTTAAGTTACTTTAATTTGAGTTGGAAAAAAGTTAGAAAATCTTAAGTTCATATTATTAAAATATTTTAAAAGAATTTCACCCCCCCCCCTTTTTGATGAAATGAGTGAAGAAAAATTTATAAAAAAATAAATAGTATGAATATTTATAAAAAATGAGATATATGCATTAATTTAATGATCTTCAAATTAAATTTAGAAATGCATACATTTCATAAAATTAATAAATCTTCTGTGATGCTTATACTGTTCTTCAAGTACAACATCACAATATATTTGATTTTAGATAAAAGTAATTAAAACAAATATTAACAGAATTTTTTAAGTGAAATTGTTTCCATTTTTGTAATATAACTTAAAAGTGTATGATTTGATTTCTTAATTTTTATGAAATATGAAAAAAATTGATCAATACTGAATCTTAATGTAAACTAATTTTAAAGAAAACGAAATTTTAAAACCAAACGTATTAACAAAGAAAAATTCAACCAACCTTGTTTCTGAAACCTGAAAGATGTTCAACAGCATCAGAAAATGATTTTATAAAATCTTCTCTCCAATTAATTCCAGACTGCAAGATTGTCATAATTGAAGGAAATATAGTCTGAAAAGTATTTTAGTTTAAAATAAGATTTTCTTTTATCAAAGAATAATATTAAAAACTTCCAGCAACTCTCATTTTATTTGAAAATAAAAATGATAATTCAAATTTTATAAATAGCAGTATTTTTTATGGTTATTGCTGTTCTCTCAAGAAACATGTTTAAAAAAATACACTTTTAAAATGTAATTTATTGAAACAAAAACCAGTGGAAATTCAACAGAATTATGACAGGCAGTCAACAGATTACTGTTTTCAGCCAGAGATTATCCATACTAAAATTAAAACTGAAAAATATTTATCTTCATCAGAATTTCTGCTCTTTCATTACAACCAAATGCAGAAAGAAAAAACCCCCTTTTTTTAAGTAGCGCATAACTTTAAGAAAACTCTGACAATAAGTACTTATGTATCACAGTATATAAACTCAATTAAGAGGGAAAATAAAGGATATTATTATAAATATGAGGATGCAATCTAAAAATCCCATTTTATCAAAATATAAAAAATTAACATTGGAATCCAAACATTTTATTCATTTCAATGCAACACAAACAAGAGTAATATAAACAAACAGAAAGTATGTAAACCTAAATGCCTCCATATAGAAATATTTATTACAAAAGCGTACTGATTAAAAGTTAAATTTTTAATGAATGCTTTTTTAAAACACTCAAACTATGAAATTTAAAAAAGTGCATTAAAATTCTGTTCATTGAAGGATATTTCAATGATTTTAATCATAAACAGGATAAATGCAATAGAACCACAGGTAATAATCTTCAGATTTTTAGATAGGAAAAGGGCAAAAATTTCAATTTTTTTATTTAGAAATCACACCAGATTTAACAGAAAATTTATTGAAATTTAAAATCGGAAGCATATACGATGGTAAAAGACATTTAATTTAACAGTATAATATAAATAATAAAATGGAATCTTTATAAAGACAGGAAACTATTAAATAATAATTAATCTTGAAATGTTAATTTGAATTAAGTGTCTATATATGTGCACACATCAATGCCGTACACAAGGGGAGGATTTAGAGAAATTCAACTTCCGACCAAAAGATTTTTAATTTTCAAAATAGAAATTACCCATTTGCTACATGTATTTTAGAGTGTATGCCACTGGCACACTTATATGTATTAATGAATTTTCAAAAAATTTCATTTAAGAAAAAATTATAAAAAGTTGAAGATAAGTTTAAAAATAAAATGTATACTTCAGTTATTTCATCTTTTCCTTCAGCTGCTTTTTGCTCTGATTTGTTCATGTTGATTGTATTTGCAAGAAAAATAGAATCTAAATCCCCAGTAACTCTTTCTCTTGTCTATAGAGAAAAAGGGGAAAACATAAATTTACATGAATGTGATCTGTTCAATGAATTTCTTTTCTACATTATAAGAATGCAATATTTAAATTTGAAAGAAAGGTTTTAATATGAGCACATCTAACAACTTACAAACTTCTCTATGTCCTCTTCTTCAAAATTTCCACCTGCTAGTATTGTTAGTTGAAATTTTATCTCTTCAATATCATGCGCTATTTCTTCAAGATTTTTAGTAAAATGATCTCGACATACATTCAAAACTTTGTTAACCTTAGAAAGAAAATTTCACACATTTAATTGATACTTTAATTAAAGCATTACGGCATTAAAAATATTCAATGACATCAAAAATGAAAAAAATATATTAATAAATTTCTTGTTCAAATTACTTTATAACAAATGATGCAGATCATACCAGTTTTATTTATTTTCTTTGTAAATTTCGATAATTAATTAAAAAATAAAAATAAATAAAAATTTGATTATATATTTGAATTTTTAATAAATATTAATTAAAGTTAATACCAAATGGATTTTTATTTAGAATAGAAAACATAATGTTCAGATAAATAATATATAGAAAATTTTGAAATATTAATTTAATATTGTATGAGAATTTGCAGCTTTCAGTAAATTCTAGAATAAACAAATGTAGACAGTGCAACAGGAAAGCAATTTACATATTTTATTCTAAAACAAAAATTTGAGAAATCAAACTTTTATAGATAACTCAAATAATTTTACTACCTCATATATGTTAACTCTTTTCCGAAATTTGATAACGTTTTAAGCATTTGTACAAAGATAAATATTTCCCTGTAACTTGCCAGAAGTAGTGTTAAAATATATTTGTTACAATTAAGCATTATTTATCCTCATTTATTTATAAGTATATATACATGTTGTTGTGTTGTTACTAATGCCACCTGTCTGACGATATCAAATCGAGGCCCACAAATTCATTGAGACAAGGGGCTAGTTGTACACCTGTCGTTAGCCATAGTTTTGAGCACCATACAGGTAACAGTACGTTTAGGCTCGGTTCCACCCCAATTTTGAGGGAGAATACCCTAGGGGTTGTCAGGGGCCTCCCACATCTCTTCCCCTTCCACCAACCTCATGAGAGGACTTGCAGCTCGATCGCTATTTAGAGTACCCCCCTGCCGCAAAGGCACTACACATTTACAAACATCCATGCCTTCTCCGGGATTCGAACCCAGGCCCTACGACACAGTAGTCAGCATCGCTAACCACTATACCGGATGGGTGACTTATATATATATAGTAATCCCCTCTTAACAGGGAAGTCACTTTTTATTGCTAACTATATTAAGGATATTAGTCTGTACACTTAAGACATGAATCATCTGATTCAGTTATAATTAGATAAAAAATTGAAGACAAAACCAATCATTATGATACAGCATGTGGAATATGTAATATGTTGAACAAATGTTTGAGCTACTAGGGCTTTGATGTTTATATTTTTACTTCTCATGAAAATCAAATAGTAATTACAAGGCGCATGAGACAATGAAGGCTGCAAATGTAATGACATGAGCATTTTGAATGCACTAAATACCAATATAATTCAAAATTTCAAAAAAAATCTCTAGTTAAAGCTTTTTTTTATTTCAGTAAGAGAGTAGAATACATTACACTCGAGTGAATCCTTATATCAAACAGCTTTTCATAGCTTTATTTATGTGTTTTCTATTTAGCTATTGTTCTATACAAATGGAGATATAACTCCATACGAAAAATACCGCATACAGTTATACAAAAGCTTAATCATGTACAACTAATAATAACAATACTTACATCAATTACAAACTTAAGCTGATTTTCTTTGAACATATTTATTTCAGAAGCTAACATATCCATTTCAGTTTTAAGCATACCATTTTCTCTTTCTACTATTTTGACATAAGCAGTTAAAATTTGGATCAACTGTAAAATATAAAAAAAATAGTCTACTGTAATATTATATATACACATGTATACATTATTTTAAAAACTAAATCCTCGATCTTCTTAATACACCAGGTTAAATAAATTTCTAGGATTTGTTCAAAATCAATTTACCTCTTCTGCTATATCTTCTTTGTATAAATTCAAACTCTCTAACTTTTCTTCCATGACTTTCATATTATTCTGAATAGTTTGAACCAGTCTTGAATAGAACTCATTGCAAAGAGATATTGTCTATATAAAATATATTTTATGTAATAGAAAATTAAAATTAAATGAATTAGTTAAAATTTTTATATAACTGTATTTAAAAATATACTATCACATAAATATTGCTTGAATAGTAAATGTTTCCTATTTTATTTCCATGATTCTTAAAATGCCTAACATCTATATTATAACTATTAAACAAAAGATTAAAAAATAATGAAATTAATATATGAGATGTTTTCTTTGAAAGTGGTTCATTTTATATTATATGGAGATATTTACCACTTTCAAAGTAATTCTATTCGTAGTTTCATTAACTACGTAAATTTAGATTGACAAAATGATGAAATTTTTGAAGGATTTTTTGTGGAACACACATCACTGGGTTTTAATACAATTGTAATTGAATTTCTAAACCATTTAACTCATTTTCTACTTAAGATCCAAGAGACGTTTTCCTGCTAATTATAAAAGAAATTTTCTTTTTTGAAGTGCTTTAAATATTTACTGGACTAGTAATAGGTGTGTGGTTATGGTCCGAAACTTATGACCTGCATTGTTTCCATCAATCTGTGGCTTCGAGTCATGATTCCACTGAAGATCTGCTGCGAAAAGGCGATAATATGCATTAAGTCTGTCAGAAGAGTATAACATCAGAATTAAAAAATTCGTTCTAAGTTACAATACGTGCCTTGACTGCCATGGTGACTACAATGAAGAACAGAGTAAATACTGAGACTTTATAAATAAAGTTTTGACTTTATACATCTCATTTTTTTAAAGTTATGCCAAAACGTTCTTTACTTTCTGGATGACCCTAGTATTACACACTATTTAGGACAGTGTCTATACTTATATACTCTAGTAACACCAGAGTAATGTGAAAAATTTTAAATCGGAAAAAATGCCAACTTTATTCTTCACTCTTGATAATCAAGGCATCATTCATTATCAGATAACATAAATATTCATACTTATTTCCCAGACCATTTGTAAATTTATGAGTAATCATATGTAATGATTTAATATTTTCACAAGAATGAGTGAGTGATTTTGGGGTTTATTGGCGCAAGAGCCGATTTCGGCTATACTGCGCCAAACATGTATTTTAATATCTGTGGTCTAGACGAGAAGAGAAAGAAAATGAATTGAATGACAAGAAAGAGGGTCGAAAATAGAGAAGGATCACTAGGGTACCCCGGGTTCGTGAAGCCCGTGTTTACCAAAAACAGTAAACCCCTTGGGAAAAGGAAAAGATCACTAGGGCACCTCAGGATTGTGACACCCGTACTCACCTAAAGAAGGCGAGCCCCCTGAGGGGTTTTCCCAAGAATGATAGAATTTTACAGAAATATTCAGCTTTGTCATTCATACAAAGGTATTACAATAATAATTTTCACTATCACAAGTATGAAAAATTCTCAAAACAAAGAACATCAATGAGACTTATTGAGAGATGTTGATAGGCAGTATTTTTTTTCACTTAAACTGAAATATGTGTAGATATTTACTTGAAAATTGCAAAATTTGGATACCTAAAAGTTCTAAATACAGTTTAAATGTTGTTGTTGTTGCTAATGCCACCTTGTCTGACGAAGTCAGATCAAGGCCCACAAAATTCATCATGGCATCAGGCTATATTGTACACTTGTCGTTAGCTGTAGCTTTGAGCACCATGCAGGTGACAGTACGTTTTGGCTCGTTCCACCCCAATTTTGAAGGAGAGCACCCTGGGAGTGGTCAGGGGTTTCTCACCTCTCTTCCCCTTCCACCAACCACACGAGAGGACTTGCAGCTCGACAGCTATTTAGAGCACCCCATGCCGCGAAGGCACTATACATTTACAAACATCCATGTCTTCTCCGGGATTCGAACCCAGGCCCTACGGCACAGCAGCCAGCGTCGCTAACCACTATACCGGATGGGTGACTCAATTTAAATGTTAAACACCATAGTAAATGCTTGCAACAAAAGAAGAATAAATTTTAAAAATATCTTCCAGATATTTATTACTTTTTCCAAGTGTTAATTGATGTTTATGGGTACTAAGTTTCAGGATTAAAAATGACTTTTTACAAAGTTTTATGCTTTACATAAAAAAATGGTAAGTTCATACAAAAAGGAAAATATTACAATATTTTTGGAAAACAAAACCAATCAATATATATTATAAATATCTGCTTTAATGAATGACACTGAGAAAATGTTCGGTAGTTGCTAGTGGATCTCGTAAAAATGTATTTTAGAAATATGCAAAATTGTTTAACACATGTATTTACCACAGCTCTCTAATGAAGCAATAAATTATATCATTCCCAGACATTGTGTAGTCATAGTTCTTATTTTTCATTTTATAAAATTCTGGTTAATATTTTGCTCAGGAAATATCACGACTTCCTATTAATACTTTTTCTTCCAATTTTATATGCATATATGATTCACTATTTCTCAGAAAGTGCTATGTTGCAGTTTAGATTATTGATTGTTTTATTTTGTAAAAGGTTATTTTCCAAATTTTATGATCAGTAAAAAAAAGCTGTACATTAAAATATTTTGCATGGGTCAAATTTTGAGAATTATAAAGATGTTTTCTTTGTATAAGAGAAAGGTGGAAATACATTTCATTGCTATTTTGAATAATAGGGATCTCGGATTAAGGCCCATCAAATAAGATTTATTATGTAAGGAATAATAATCCAAAGAGGATTAGTTGACAGGACAATATGCACAACCTTTTAAAAAATATTTAGGTGTCAAAGTAAATACTTTTTCATGACAGTTTGAAATTAGAAAAAAATTATATCAATGTAAAATCTATAACATTGTAACTTCTGGTTCACTTAACTTACAATTTAGTGACCATGGGCCACTTCAACTATTGCCTGTTAATAGCACCAGGCTGTATTTTTTACATTCTAAAATACTTCTTTTTTGTATTTGAATCATTAATAATCACATATCTCACATTTATATAAACATACATATGCATGCATAAATGTGTGCATGCATGCACATAAAATTGATTGCTAGATTGATTTTTATATATAAAACTAGCAATTTTTTATGTCTATACTAAAAAAAAAAATTTAATTTTAACAATTATTTAAATTTATCTAAAAAGAATTGGCAAATATTTAAATATTAAATACTTAAGTGTTATATCATATAAATACTATTAAATTACATTCAAATTTAACTCTTGTTATAAAATGTAATTAAAAAGATAACATTTAAAATAATAGATAATTTTTTTTAAAAAAGCACAAACCTCAGGATCAAGTCTAGCAACTCTAATTTCAGTTCTTTCATCTTGAATCTTAAAAAATGTCATGCCAAGTTGTATACCAAAAGCTCCACATAAGGCTTCATCAATTGCAGATGATACCTAAAAATAGAATCTTCCATTATTACAATATGAAGATAATACATTTTTCATTAAGACTTTTATAGTTATAAAAAAGTACCCAGAAACAATAAAATCAATATTTCTTTCAATTCGGAAAAAAATCCTTGTATGCAAAAACTAAAAGGTAATAAAATAGTAATTATTTTAAATACGGATACTTTTCTGTAGATATCAATCCTTGAATGGCCCTGAATTTTTTTAATAAAAAAAAAGCTAAGTATTTGATTTTTTTTAATAACTGCCAATAATAATAACTAGATACTTATGAAAACTACTCATGTGTTTCACAGTTTGCTAAGGCAGTTTTAAGTGCTGATTATCATTATGGATAAAAATTATTCGTAAAAATGATAAAAATAGAAGTTGTAAGTAATTGTAAAAAGTATATTTTTAACATTTGTACAAAAGTATTGCTGTGATTCAAACATTTTAAGTACAAAGATAAATATTTATAAGATTTATAAAAAATATATTTGATTTTGTTAAAGCTTTTTGACTTTTAAAATATCAGAAGAGTCATTCTAATTTCAAATAAATTCCCTTTCTGCTAAGCTCAAAAATCACAAGATTATCATTGGCATCAAATAAAAAAACACAGCAACATAAAATGACACACAAAAAGAGAAATAAAATATTTTTAGTGAGAATTGAAATCTATAATATAAATAATTGATAAGCAACAATTTTGATACTTATAAATAAGTTTACTAGTCGTAAGTAAAATTTAACAAATATAGCAAATAATACCTCTTGGTCCAATTCTTCATCTCTGGTTTTCAAAGGCTCAGTCAAGACTTCAATTTCATTTATCTCTTGATTTCTATTTTCTGTTGCATTTGAAAAATGCTGAATACTACGCAGGTAGAATTCAGAAGCCTTTAGAAACATATTTTTATTTATTAAGAAGTATGTTAAAAAGTTGAATTGAAAAATCTTATTTCAAAATTTTAAACAAAATTTTTACCTATAAAAAATAATTAAATTAAAAAAAATTGTGTATCTTTAAATTAACTGCACTCCCACAAAAAGTTGTTAATTCATTTGGGGGGAAAAGACGAATTTTTTTTACATAATTAATATATACATCTCAGTTTAGAAATGATAATAAAAAAGCACATATAAGGAAAAAGGTTTTGTGAGGAAACAAAATTAAAAGCTTATATTTTAATGTTCTGCTAAGAGCTTGTCATTTTATTTCTATAAAATGAAGCCATTTAAGAGATACAATTTCATGTAATGCAATTTTTCAAATTTTCTACCCTGAGTAAAACTATATTTTTGAAGAAATCAAATTTATATTTTTCCTACTAGTTAATAAACTACATTTATTTTTGATGTATTATGGAAAAAAAGTTTGAAAGATAAAAGACAAAGATCAAAAGAAAGAAAATTAAATATAGAATATGTAAATGTATATATAATAAAAAATGTACATGTTATGCACTTGAATAATTCATTTTAAACAATCTAATGATACCAAGTGATGAAACCAAGGAAGGGGGAAAGACTGAATAATCAAAAAGTACCTATCTTTTTCATTACATAAATGGCTATTTTTCATCCATAATAACTATTTCAAAAATTCGTAATACAGTAATGGTGGAATACACATAATTAGTTTATGATGATAAAAAAAAACCTTTACAGTAAAGTTGTTGTTTTGAATTAACATTGCTATAAAGCAGAATCACAGAAACATTTTTAGTAGATTATAATATAAGCTTACTTGAATTAAAATAAAATAATTTTACCATTTATAAAAACTTTTAATTGCTTTAACTTTCTTTTAAACATTCTCTTAAAGCTTCAATTAAATTTAATTATATAAATCTATGTTATTATATAAATTTCTATTCTTTTTTCCTTCAAATTTCAAAACTTTTTAAAATTTAACACAATGATATACATGGTAACTTAGGTAAATTAATATACATTCTTCCCTTGAATAAAACACTATCAGTAGCATGAAAAAGTTTCAAAACCGAATTTACGAAAATGAAAAAAAGTTGATATTTTATAATTTTAATTGCAGTAGATATTCAGGTATTATTTTGCTAACAAATAAAAAAATTAATTCTTATTAATGAAAAGAAATCCCTAATTTTGGCAAAATTAAAAGTTATTCTAAAGCCCGTAAGAGGCACGTTACTTTAAGACAGCAGTTTGTCTTAAACAACGCACATCTAAAGTAATAATGAAAGAATTTTAAGTGAATATTTCAGTCCATGCTCTAAAGTGCACTGCATGTTAAATTGGGTTTAACATGCAGTGAGTCTAATTTATCTCAAGAATTTCAAATAATTCCACCATTGACTTTACACAATGATTAAACTGCAATGCTTTAAAATAAAATTGTACTTGTTAAAATTAAAAATTAGCAATTTAAATTTTAATAATTATTTGTTAAATGTAACAAATACTTCATACAGATCTCTCTAATAAATTTGCATATTTTGCTTGTATTAACTACATAAACGAAGTTTAACTATAATCCTGGAAAATTTGTGTCACTTATTATTTTTTCTAAGTCAGCGAACCATAAACCATTCATAAAATATGATACAAATAAAAACTTTTCACCTTTACGGAATGCATGTGACTTATACAAGCCGTTAGTGTTGAAATTTCTGAATTTCGTTTTTCCAAGACATTTATAAGAAAATTCTCACAAGCAGTCATAATATCAGCCACCTATAAAAAGTGTATAACAATCATATATAGAAATATTAGTAAGCTCTATATCACAAATATTTAATGTAAAACTACTGCATTACTTACTTTCCTTTTTCGACAGTCTACTTTAGATTTTAATTCATCAAATTCTGTACGGATTATTTCAATTTCATCTTTATTTCTTCGCGTTGAATCCATCAAGAGCTGTTTACAAGTTCCCTTGGCACTTTTAATCTAACAATGTTTAAAAATTAAAAATAACCTTTAGTTCATTTATATTACTATTAACATATAATTTTTCTTAACATGTTCACTGCTATCTATGAGAATACTCATAGTTCACAAATTGAGTTAACTAGCCAACTAATAGACAACTTTTTATTGACAGTCTTACTTAATTTGTCTAAAAAAGTACTGCATAGACGTAAAGCTTTGTTACTAGGCATATGTGAAGAAATTAAATAATACCTTTGATGTGTGATGATATGGATAATATATTTCTCAAAACATAAACCAGATAATTAAATGTTCAAAACACAAAACCTCATCTATTCATGATATAATATCCCGAGTATTATACACATTTTCATAATATATTAAAATTATAATTTAGTGCGAACAATGACATTTAAAAATATTAAATTATTCATACTTATTCATAATAAAGTTAAGAATTAAAAGTACAATTTTAACCTCATTGTTTGTTTTAAAAAAATTAACCACATTAAAATTCATTTGCAATTTAATTAGAAAAAAAATTAATAAAATTTCAAACTGAGGTATTATAACATTAGTGAGTCACAATAATAAACAAGATTTGGCATTTGATATTAAATTAAAAAAGCCTTTCTCTTTTGGAAGCATATTTTTACAATGAATGACTTAGAAAATAATATTAATTTATGTTCAATAATCATTCAGATTATTACTTTAATGTAATAATGCATAATCATAACAAAACATAAATAATAAGTTACACTTTATTAGTGTTGTACTCCAAAAAAAGTCTTGTTCCCAGGGAACTGTTTCATTAAATTAGATTGTATCTATTAAATTGATCGATCAGTATAAATATCTATTAGTGATATATGACCAAAAACAAGAAACATTTTCAATTCAAATTAAAAACAAACAACATTTTGCCAAGTTGGTCTATGTTGTATTAGATGAAAATTACACAGTAAATTTATCATCACAATATTGTACTCTATTTTAATATGTATAGCTTTAGGACAAGAACAAACCCTTGAAGAAACATTATTTTTAGCCTCATTTAACAAATTCTCCCCATCCTCCAATAACGTTTGTAGATGATTCCTTTCTTCAAATCCCTTAGATATAGAAACTATAAAATTACTGAGAAATTCAGATAGCTGAAAAGAAAAAGAATGAATTAGGGAAAAAAATAAATAAAAATATTATATAACATGTATAGAGTTGGAAATTATAAAAGGAAAGATTATATTGAAGTAAAATATACAAACTTTGTTCTCTAAACTGCCTTTAAACACATCTTTTTTCTTGACTTTAAATATATCCCTCTCAATAACTTTTATTTCAGTTTTTCTTAAATCTGCAATGGATACTAATATATTTTTTGCAGCCATAAAAATCTCTTGATCCTAAAATTAAAAATATTGCATACAATATGTATGTAACTGAAAATAATGAATAGAAAAACATCCACTATAAGTTTTAATAATTTATGCTTTAAAAAGATAAAGATTAAGTTCAAAACACATATATCAAGGTTTTTTTTTAATTACACCTGCCAACATCCTCTAGGACATAAGGCATCTTGCAGTCCAGTAATAAAGCTGATGGTATATCAAGTTTTAAAGTGAACTGAAAATAGATATCATTTCCTTACTTTTAATATGGATGATCAGATTAATAAATTTATCAATCAAGGAAGGGGAATGATTTATTTTGAATCAACACTAATCAAATGATATACAACTGATAATAAATGACAAATAATACAAATTTGAACCACAGTCAAATTCAAATGATAACATATGAATTGGTATTATTCTTCCTAGCTTCCCTGCCAAACTATTTGAAAATTGCGAGTGAGTGAATATTAACGTCGCACTGTTCAGCAGCATGAGAACTTTTGGCGACGGTCCACGTAATTTTGAACCATGGTCAAGTGACGCGGACGACACCCGAGCTGGCACTCCCTTCCTAACTACCACACCACACCAATGGGTAGACGTTTGAGCTCTTGACAGATTTAATGTGCATCGCTCCCCTACATGGCGGGTCTTCAGTGGTACTGGGATCGAACTCATGACACGCTAGCCATGATCCGATGCCTAGACCACTTGGCTACCGAGGCCACTTGAAAATTGCGAGATTCAGAAGAAAGTTTCAATATTAACGTCATATGTATAAAATGAGGATTAGATTCTTTTAGGAATTTTATACTACATTATTTTTGAAAAGAAGAAACACAAGATTGAAGAAAGGCTACATTTAAAATGACTATATTCAGCAATAAAAAAAATTATATTAAACATTAATGCTAAAACAATTGAAAATTTAAAATCTATAATGGATTCTCTCAAGAGAATGAACTTGATTTTTATAGCAATTTGCCTTACTCATGTTTCTTTCTTTTGGTAATGGCAATAAGCAAACAAAAGCCCAGTGGCTGAGTGGTAGCGTATCGCGCTACCACTCGACCACCACAGGTTCGAGGTTCTGTCCTCAGGCAGGGCAAGGTCCACTCAGCCTTTCATCCCTTCAGTGGGTCGATAAATCAGTACTGTTGCACCTCTGAGTTTAGTTTTAATAAGCAAACAAAGATTTTTAAATGAAATGTAAGAAAAATTATCATTAAAGAATTACAAAAAATTCAATAACCAATAAAAGTGGAGCAAAAAGAGTACAAACCTTCAGATCCAATCTTCCTAGAAGAGAATCTACAGTTTTTATATCAACCAAAAACTTTTGGTCACTCTTTTTTTGAAGCAATGAATTGCAATTGGTAACACATCGATCAAGATGAGACATCAACTAAAATAAAACATAATTATTGCATTTTCTAATTCTCAAATTCATTCCCATGACGTTATCTATTCACTTTACCTTTGCAATTCCTACTGTAGCTTATGCACATTTTTGTTTAACTTAGTTATTATTTAAGTGATGGCATAAAATATTTTGTATTATAAGAAATAATCCAGAAATTGTCTTTGACATGTTTTATACTAAATATTTTATTCTTTTATTTAATAATTTTTTATATATATAAATCTTTATTTCAAAACACATTCTGCTGAGCTAAATTACTATTTTTTTAAAAGAGAACATACTAATATACAGCTTGAAAACCACTGACAATCTTTTAAAAATTAATACTCCTTGGGGAATTTTATATTGCAGCTTTAATAAATTTTTTAAAAATAAAAATATATATAAATTTAAAATAGCGGTAGGTATCAAAAAATTTACCTTGCGATCAAAGTCACTTTGAAGCATTTGTATCTCTTGATAAGAATGTTTCATTGAACGAATTTGCTTCTTATTTCTTTGTTGCATAGCCTCATTCGCACTGAAATCTACATACTCTTGAAACATATGCTGAAAATGAATAAAAAAAATTTTAGTCTCTGGTAATTTTGGATTAGTGAACCAGGTTAGATCGCATTAATATTACACAAGATGCTACATTAGAGGTACAGATAAAAGTCTCAAACTTATGGGCCAAAAAGACATTGTTTTATTTACGTCACTCTAGCACAGGGGTGGCCAAACAGCAGCACCGTGCCACATTGTGGCACGCAGGAGTCGTAAATGTGGCATGCGAAGACTTATTGAAAAATTACAAAAATGTTTGAAAAGATTACTGAATTAATTGAATTAAAATAGAAAATTATCATAAAGAGAATACGTAAAAAAAAAAATTTTTCATCGTGAGATTTTAAAGGCACTAAGCAAGATTTTTTCTTTTCTTCAGTATAGCGCCAAAAATTAGATCATTCTCCAAAACTTACAATTCCACAGCATTGTAACGTTCCAAGAAAAGTGTTGAGTAATGTGAGACTAAAAACAAATAAATTTTCTCTCTCTCTCGGACGGTCAAATCTGCCCAAAAAGTCACCCTCTTTCGGGGGTGGTTAATTTTTAACATCTGGGATTTCTATTCAAATTTCAGCTTCCCCTTGCAGTTCTGAAGTTTAGTGTTTATAGCTGTCAGCGTGATGTCAGATAAAAAGGTTTTTCCAAAGGTGTTGGTTATTTACGATTACTGTAATGTCAATAAGAAATTCAGCAATATATTAGGAGAGCAGTTGTTGATACGGTAGAAGTAATTCAATCTGCACAAAGTAGCCACTTTATAAAGCAGAAAGAGTGAGAACTTGCATCCATGACTAATCAAAATACTGGATTCGGAGCCTAGAAAATTTGTAGCGTAACATCGACAAATTTTTTCTAGCTGTCAGACTCAGTTGATTTTAAGCTCTGTTTAGCAAGACGTTACACTTTTTCCTTTTTTAAAACTGTTTTTCAATTTTTGTGTTGAGCGTAGTCGTTTAATTTTTTTTATGTTTTTGAGTAAACCTTCAACATCAAAGAAATTGTGAAGAGGATATTGCAGCATGTGATTTTAAAATTGTCTGGGAAGAGCAATACGTGTTAACACATCAAAATGCTTCCAAGCCTATTTGTTTGATATGTGGAATTTGTATAGCAGTTCCAAAAAAATTTAACTTGGACCGTCATTTCAAACAACTATAGTTATTTCAACAGCAAATATCCTGTTGGAACAAATTTGCAAACGGAATTTATCAATAAAAAAAGAAATCTTTGTTCCAGAAGAGAAATGATGAAATGGAAACAATGGTGAAGGCTTCTTATGAACTTTCTTTGCTGTTAGCCCACATGAAAAAACCATATTCTGATGGAGAGAAGATATAAAAAAAAGTAGCCTTTTAATTTCCCCCCAAAAAGACCGGTGATCTAAATGTCAAAAATATGATTGATAAAATAGCTTTGTCTAAAAATACCATCAAGTGTCATATAGATGACATGGGCCAGGATGTTGGAACACAAATTGTCTCTGGACTTCAAAATTGCAAATATTTTTCATTGACTTTGGATGAAAGCTGTAATATCACAGACATAATGCGCAGTTAAGCATCTTTGTGCGCTACACGAACAATAATATTGATACTGTGAAAGACTTCTTGATTTGCACCAACTAGCAGGTGAAGACATTGTGAAGGAATTTGAAAATGTAATTGGTTAACAAAGTAGAATGAACAAAATTAGACAGTGCTTGCACAGATGGAGCGCCTTGCATAGGTGGCACAATAAAAGATTGTTGCATTGCTTGAAAATTATTTGGGAAGAAAAGTTTACAAGTATCATTGTATTATTCATCAAGAAGCTCTTTGTGCCAAGGACTTAAACTTGTCTTTCGTTGTTAACACCGTGGTGCACTGTATCAACAAAATACGAGCTCGTGGTCTGAATCGATGAAGATTTCGTACGCTTTTCCCTGAAGAAAATGGCAAGTTACTTCTTCATTGTAGTGTGCGCTGGCTTTCTAAAGGCAGTTCACTTGTGAAATTTTGGGGTTTGAGGTATTGTGTTTTAGAATATCTGGAAGAAAACGATGAACTGCCCAATGAATGCTCGCTCCTCAGGAGTGAAAATTGGCTATACGGTTTAGCTTTTTTTACCAATATAATGGAACATTTAAACAATTTAAATTTAAGATTATATTGAAAAAATCGTATTTTTCCTACCCTAGTTGGTCATATGTCTTCTTTTGTGAACAAACTTTTGATTTTGTCTGGATTTTGTAGGGAAAAAATTAACTCATTTCGCATTCATACATGCAGGAATTATCAGCCAAAGTTAGTAATGTGTTTCGAACTATGATAGATTTAAAAATTTAATATCCATTTTGCAGAATTCTTTCAGTGCCAGGTTTGAGGATTTTAAAGATAACAAAAATACTGAGCTTTTCACTAATCCTTTTTCGATTTCTCTTCAAGACATTAATTGTTACCCACCTCAGGTACAAATTGAAATTATTGACCTACAGCACCATATTACTCTGAAAAACAAATATAAGGAAATTATATTAACCGCAAATGATCCGAATTACATCGAATTTGGGAAATTTGTGCCACCAAGCAATTTTTCAAATTTACATAATTTAGCGGTCAGATATTGTTGTAGGTTTGGATCAACATATGTTTGTGAAGAAATGTTTTCTGTTATGAATGTGATTAAATCAAAATATCGCTCAAAATTAACTGATATGCACCTAAAATACCTAATTTTGTTAGCACCTTCACAAACTGATCCAAATATAGATGATTTAGTAAAAAAATTCAAATTCAAAAACCACATTAAGAAAGTACTGACTGCTTAATATTCATTTAAAATTAAATGTCTCGTGTTGCTTATTTTTATTTTGTATCTAAGCTAACTGATTGATCCTGTAAAAATTTATCAACAATAAAATATATAAGTTTATACTTTTGTTTCATTTGTTATACCTTTTTTTTTCTTTTCATTTCACTATATAAAACTTGCATTTAAAAATATGTTTTTGGTGGAAATAACCCATAATAAGCCTATAAATAAAAAAAATTTCATTTTTGTATATTTTTTTAGTTTGGTGGAGAAGTTTGAAGTGGCATGCGTAACTTTTTTTTATCAGATTGTGGCACGCTTCCCAAAAAGGTTGGCCACCCCTGCTCTAGGAGCATGAAGACTCAATGATAAACCTTGTTATTTTGATTCAAAGTCAAGTGAAGAGGACTGGCATCATACTCTTCAAACTTCTACACAATAATAATGTGATTAGATTGAGCCTAAAAAGCTTTAATGTGCATCAGATCCTCTACATAGTAGGTATTAGGTAGCTTTTGGACTTGGATCCCTGACTCAGCAGAAGCAACATTAATGACAAACTCATAACGATTACTTGGCCTCCTGGTCAAGTGAGAAGTATGACACCCGAGCTAGCATCTTCCTTATTTCATTCCTATATCACACAATGGATAGATTTTGAGACCCAGTTCATTTTAACATGAAATTTCCACTGTTATTTTTTCATGAGGGATCTTTAGCAGAGTGATCTTAAATCCATGGATAAATTTCACCGTCAATCAACTAGTAATGGTGATGCCAAAAATTCATGAACATTACCATTTGGCTATAACAGTGGATAGACTGATAAGATTATTTTGTTTTATATAGTGGTGGCCTTAAAGTGTTCTTTGCATTACAGATTATTCTTTTCAGTTCTGAACAGAAATTGGTGGATGAAGAAGGGCTGCAATTTGTCTCTCAAGCATATCCTCCACATGCTTGAAAAAATTAAGATCCAGACAGTGAGCAGCTCACAGCACGTACTGGATAGTTTCACTTTCTAGAAAGTCATCAACCAGGATCATGCAAGAGAAGTGACAAGAGGACAAGATTGGACATCATTGACAAGAGGAGTTATTATCAATAACCGATAGCACCTTGAAAGGGCAAACATAAGACTAAAAGACTTCATCTCTGTTACCTTTTAACAGTAACAGATCTCATGTCAAAGAAATGGAAGTTTGAGTGGCCATCCAGCATTATGCATGCCCCCCCCATAACTCCGTTTGAAGGAAAATCGAAGGAATAATTTGAACAATTCAAGATTTATATGCAACAAAATGCAAAACTGAGGAAAGCATAGGACATTAAATAAATTGCCAACAATATGCAAGCATGGTTGCAGCCCCATTGAGCTAATTTCATTACATTGGAATTAATAATTCATAACATTTTGAACATGATTAATAATTGCTCCACCTGTGATATCTAGTTATAATATATACTGTTTCACAGAAAACTGAACTTTTTTTTCTCATTCTGCACAGGTGCACTGTAATTAATTTCGCTATGTTTATTTGATGTGGTTCAATTGCATGGTGACCAAGAACTAGTCAATAAATTTTAGAATTGTTTATCCATTCAATGTGGGTCATTTTCTATGTTAAGTTTGCTATTTTCTTGTTCAAAGCATCACCAAATAGAGATTTTGAATGAATGCTTTAATCATTTATTTTTGAAATTCTCTGGGTGTGTCTCATGTATAATCCATAAACCAAGTTTGATGCCAATCTGCTCATCCAATTTTTACTGCATTAAATTGTTTATAAGTCAAATTTAACTATAAGCAACTTATATTAAATTTTTTAAAATTCAAATGTAATATGAACTTTTAAATGTCTAAAAAATATACTGACCTTCAGTTCTTTCAGATTTTCAAGTTCAAATGCAATTGTTTTATTTTCCTTATCTCTAAACTTTGCAGCAACATTATAATATTTCCATAAAATCGTGAGAGCAGATGAAGCCTAAAATATAAGTGCTACTCTATAAAGACAAATTTCTATAATATAATTAAGCTTTAAAAAACCCATTCCCTGTTCTATTTTTATTAAAATCATTTTCAAGCAAAATTCACATAATAAAGAAATAAAAAATAAATAAAGCAAAAAAGATACAACTTAAAAGAATAACAGAATATTAAAAGAGTATTCTATTGAGTTCCCCCTAGAATAAGACTCAACTGAAAACTAAGCTCCAACATGATTTTCAGGATGCTTGCAATATAAGCCATAATCAAAACTGTCAGCCAAATGGCCACCTAGATTGCCATACGACAATTCAAAAAATTTGGATACAACACTAGTTACAAATGTGATGACAAATACACTTACTCAGCTAAATTTATTACAAAATGGCCTACTAAATTACAGATAAAAAAAACTAAAGCATATTTGAAAACTAATGATGTTTCTGCAAATGAATAGAATCCTCTGTATTCAGTATGTTGTCTACATTACAAAACCTAATTCAATAATAAATTTATATTGAAAATATTTTAAACCTTAGATAACACAAGTGGAAAAAAGCTTTTCAATTGAGTATGAGGGAAAAACTGTATTAGATTTCAAGGGTTCCATCAAGTATAAGAAAAGAATTGTGAAAGACTCCAAGGATAAGAATCTTAAAGCTTTCTGGAGAGAGAAGTTAGGTATTCAAATGGTTCAAAAAAGACAAACAGATCTGGATGATTTGAGTCAGCAGGTGAATGAGGGAAATGTGAAAAAGTAAAAATGTGTATTAGGTCATCAACTATAATTTTCAAAATTCTAACTCATATGTGAATGGTTTGCTGACAGAAAAGCAAAATTTTTGATTGCAGAAATGATATTCGAACATTTGCCCTTGTTATGGCTCATTTATACCAAAAGAGTTCAAAACATCACAATATTAGATGAATAGTTTCCCTTAGCAATGGGAATTGTGAAGAGCTTTATAACAATGTTTCAGAAGATAACATGGTTGTATTTGAATAAATGTGATTCTTGAACATGAATAATAAGTAAACTGTCACACATGAATGTGCTTCCACACCACAGGTCCGGGGTTCTATCCTCGGGCTGGACAAGATTGACTCAAGCTTTCATCCCTTCAGTGGGTCGATAAATGAATGCCAAGCTTGCTTGGGGACTAAACACTGTGGGTTTTTGCTTCAGACTGACCACCTGATTGGGGCATCTGCTCATGCACCTCAGCGCCCAATGGTCACGTATACTGAAATGGGCACATTATGCCTTGGCCCTCATGGGCTGTTGCGCCACTGAGTTTAGTTTTAGTCACACATGGAAGTAAAATGTTCTAAAAATAAGTTCTAATGCATCTTTTGAAGCAAAAATTTATATAAGATAGGGTCTTTTGGGAAGAGAAACGAAGTCTTAGTATAATTATAGTTTGTAACAGTAATTTTATGGAAGTGATACAAGAGAATAAAAGATTCAGAAATTGTGTTACTTTGTCTTTTTGCACATTTTTATCCTCACTCTCAAGTTTCCTTAATTCTTGTTCAAGCAATGATAGTTCTTTTCTTCTAGTAAGCAAACCTTCAAGTAATATACTTTTAAAAATATCAATGACATCAAAAGCCTAAAAAATTAGTAGATTTATTAAACATTTTTGTCTAAACTTTAAAATTTCAAATAATAAGTATTTTCAAAAGTATTAAATTTAACTTAAACGATAAATTTTACATCAAAATTATAAAAAATTTAAATAAAAAAAATATTTATAAACCTTTATTCTTCCACTATGTTTTGACATATCTTCAGAAACCTGCAATAAAAAATATTAAAATAGATTTAAAAATATAGCTGAAGAAAACTTTAAAAAATACCATTCTTTAAAATGTATGCTTAGTTACAACAATAAATAAATTAATACAAATTAATAATTGTGAAACCAAGAAATTCAGAAAGTACATAATTTAAATTTAAAAACTATGCAAAATATATGCCAAATGCTCACATAATTCGCATCATCAATAATTGTCTGATTATATACAACAAGTTGTTTTTGTTGCAAAATAGTCACAGCTTCAAACAGCTCTTGAAGAGTTATTGATAAATCCAAAACATTATTTGCCTAAAAAAAATTATTAGCCATTATTACACATTTAAGAAAAACAAAAATATTAATTTTATAGATGCAGAATATATTATACTATAAAAAATGTTCATATTATAATATATACATAAATATTTCCAATGCATATTAAATTGTAACATACATTGTAGTTTGAAATTTCTTTAAAAATATTAATTTAAATAATTTTTAGTATATTTAGAGTTATATCTTGAAGCATTACTTTTACACTTTAAGCAATTACTGAATATCAAAACTGAATACATTCTTTAGACATAATTAAAGAATTCTAAATAATATCTTTTCAAAACTTCCCTTAATAATATTGAAATATTGACCAAAAGGTAAATTCTAATCAAATTAATAACCAAGTAAAATTAAATGTTTTCAAAATATCTTAATTAAAAAGAAAAAGTGGAAAATTTAAAAATAGACTGCCAATTATTCAAAAATAGCCTTTATAATTACATAAATAAAGTAATTTTTGGAAGTATATATATAATTTTAGTGTTACATAAATCTCCTAATGAGCTTTTCATATACAATAGTAATGTGGGTACTTTATCATATATTTATACAACAAAAAATAAGTAATATTGGAGGAATGTTACACCACTTCCTATCAGTGGCATAGCTAAGCATCTAAAGGCTCTGGTGCTAAAATAAATGAGAACCCTATCTTTGTTGGATTTTATCAAGTAAAAATATATGAATATTTTAAATATGCAAAACTACAATGTTTGTTTACTGTCTTCTCTTTCTTGGCATTATTTGCGCTTAAACGCTTCACTGGGTTTCTTATTTTTTATCCTTAATTTCTGTTTTATAATTTATGCAATACATTTCGTATGTGCTTGAGTCAATGCCAATTTAAACTCATTTTGGGCCCACGGCACAAAAGATTAAAATCCCTCCCTTGGCGCTGGAGGATCGAAATTTATAACCAGAAAAGCTTGTAAAGTCCAGCTTATCTGGGTACCATGCGCCCAATGGATAAACTGGTACTGACTTGAGAACTTAGGAAACTAGCTTACTATGAATCATATTGTTATTAAAAATAAAATGTAACTAGGAAGGAATTGCCTCTTGTGTAGGTTTTTTTAAGATGTAAAAATAAGTATAAGATTTTTCATGGAATTTTCAAGTAACAGTTTATAAAAAAATGAAAAGAAGTTGGAAATAACAAACTTTTCTCTAAGTAAAGTTCACGAAACTAAACAAAAAATGGAAAGAATTTAGGGGTTTGATTTGATTGTTTGATTTTATGGCACAAGAGCCAAATTAGGTTAAGCTGTGTCAAGCAATGATTTAATAAATTATAGTTTTAAAAAAACTAAAAAACACGCTTTTACACTGAATTGAACTAAAAATTAAAAAATAATTCTTAATATAAGAATAAAATGATGAACGAGAAAATTAATGTCATTGTGGTAAAAGTGTGGGTTGCAATTTCGGAATTGAAAGAAGTTAGAAACTATAACAATTGATATATTTATAGAGCACCCCACGCTTTTATTCCAATGACATTAATTTTGACATTAATGACATTTTATTCTTATATTAAGAATTATTTTTTTACTTTTTAGTTCGATTCAGTGTAAAAGCATGTGTTTTAGTTTTTTTAAAACTATAATTTATTTTTCATTTTTTAGTTCGATCTACAATAAAAGCGTGTTTTTTAGTTTTTTAAACCATAATTTATTCATTGTTGAATTTATCCTTTAGTTTGATATTTGAAGCTGGAATTACGTGGCTGCTGGAATTAGTCTTGCTCTTCAATAGATATTGATTAACGGGTCTGAAGGGTATTTATTCTCTCTGTTTACAGGTCCTTGGATGAGTCCTGTATCGTTATATTAGATTCTGTCTCTATAGAACAGCTCAAACAAATAAAATGTGTGGTAAGAAGAAAAAGTTCGAATTTAAAAAAATTTTAATGCACCATGTTTTTATTAAGGACTAAAAAGTATAAAATTTCTCCTTTTCGTTTTTTTTTTCCTTCTTTTTCACATTTTCATGCATTGTCATCTACTTCTGAGATATGGTCCAAATTTCAAATCTCTAGCTCATCGGAAAGTCACACAGCTTAAAATCAATTACAAAATTCCACTCGCACAGACATCAAAGAAAGCGAGTTAATAAAAACATGGTAATATTAAGTGTCAATCATATTAACACCATTTAAACATATTCCTATAATGTTAATTTGTATCATCACTTTCAAAAGTATTGCTTTACAAAAATAAAAAAATATTTGGCAGTTAGAACATGAATTATTTTTTTTCACATCACGAGCCTTTTTTTTTTCATTTTCAGAAAAATGTTTATATTATAGTAAGAAATTGATAACACCCACCCACCCTCCACTTTCTCACATACAGAACCCTTTTTTTGTTTGTTTTATTCTTATAAACCATAAGTGTATTTTATACTTGCATATAAATAGCTTTAAATTAAAAACACTCGCTGTAGGGTTACACCTTTTTCTTTTAGTTGCCAAATCTGGAAATGGTATACGGTATATGGAATTAGTCGCCAAATCTGAAAATTGTATATGCAATAAGTTGCCAAATCTGGAAGTGGTATATGGCATTGTCGCAAAATCTGATTATCGTCATTCCTGACGATCCTGATGAGGACAATGGAACAAAATAATGAAATCATTGTATTGTCATCGGTCCTTGAGAAGTGTGCAAAATTTCAAATTAATCTGACCTTTTTAAGTGGGTTAAAATTGAGTTCCAAGATTCCATTACATGCAAGTGAAACTTATAAAAGCGTGTTAAAAAGTACTAAAATTTTGAAAACTGGTTCTAAATTATACATAGTTTGATAATGTCAGATGATGCTCAAAATGTTTCAATAAAATTTCAATTGTAAAAAAAAAAGATTAAATTAATAAATAATGTAAAAAGGTTTCATAGTTTTTGCAAGTGAGTGAGTAAGTGCATAAAGCGAAATTAAATAGAGATATGACGGCATATAATGTAATTCATCAGGGAAGTAAAAATTGCTGCAAACTAGTCAAAACTTTAAAATGAATGTGTTTTATAACAGTAAAAGACGAAAATTACTTTGGACTGTTTCTAACATGGGTTGGAGTTAGTGTGTGTGAAAATTTTTCACGCTTCCATTCCTCATTTTGCCAATACTCTTCAAATAAGAAATATTTATCTTTCTTCATTTCTCCTAAGTAAGACTTATTCTTCGGGGATTCCACCTCTTCTTCTATGTTGTATACGATCATGTCCTCATCAGACATGTCTTGAACAGGTGTACTTTTTCTGGGTTTATGGGGGACCATTTTGATTTCTAATTTCGGTTTAACAGTTGAAGAGGCATGGTTACATATGGTTTTAAATTTACGCCTTTTTTTACGAGTTTTTAAATTTTGTTTTGAAGTTTGAGATACAGAAGATGTGATTGTGGAAGATATGCTATTGGAAGTGGAGGTGGTAGTTTTAAGAACAGAGGGATGTGTTTCAGTTGATAAGGCTGTAAACATTGGACATGTAGAGGGGGAGAATGCTTGATTGGATGAGGATGATGTTACAAACGCACATAGACTGTTGGATGCAGAGGAAGCAGAATTAAGTAAAGGAACAGGTGCCTGAGTTTCTGATAAGGTTGTAGCTACAGCAGAAGATGTGGATGGTAAGAGGTGTGCCTGAGTTGAAGTAGACGATCAGGTAACTGAAGGAATACTGGAATTTAGAGGAATTCTCTATAAGTACAAATAAGTTTCTCTATAAGAGAAATTATTGCAAGTTTGGCTTGATTGGTAGTCAGGTCCAAGCCCCCCCCCCCCAGAGCTTGAGGGCTCCTGTGCACTGCACCGCCTAGCCAATTGGTAGCTATGCCACTGCTTCCTATTATGATAAGAAAATACAAAATAATATAGAAATTTTACTGATAAAAGTTTATTTGGCTCTATTGCGTTTTGATGTTCAGCATCCAATTTTTGATTTTCTTTTTCATCAGATCCCTTTTTAAGATCAAGAAGTTTGCATAAAATCTTCCTGTTTCTCTCCACAGAAGCAAAAAAGATTTCCCTCCAAGAAGCAGTGACGGAAAAGTACTGCATTTAAATTAAAAATAAATTAGACCCACAGAATGCAATTTAATATACAAAAAGATAAGCATCTGATTAAATTTTAACTGGAAAATCTACTAACCTGAGGTTCTACTTTTTCAAACTTTTCATCTTCACGAAATTGAAGCACACTATTAATATCGTTTTCTGTCTTAGAATCATCTTCTAAATCAAGTGAAGATGGTTTGACATCAGAAGTAGAATCATCACTTGGTAGATTAAATTGCTCAGAAATAAGTTTTTTAGATTTACAAGCCACATTATCAGTAAATTTTTTTAATCTTTCCCTCTCTTGATTCAATTTCATTTTTAATAATTCAAGTTCATATGCTCTAGAATAAGGTACCTATAAGTAAAAAAGGGAAGGATATTTATGGCAATTATTTAATGAAAAAAAAAGATTGAAATTTTTATAGAAATAAATCTAAATCAAAATAAGTTTAAAAAAGTACATGCAAAAACAGATTATTCATTTAATGCTATTATAAAACTGTAGAATACAGATCTCTCTAACATTCTTGCAAAGATAAGAACTACTTTAAAAATGATTCAATATAAATTTTTTTAAAAGAATAGAAAATATTTGAATTAAAATACAACATGCAAATTTATTTAATATGTTTTAAAATGTTTAGAGAGAAATCTGTCATTTAAACATTTTAGAACAATGATATAGTGCTGAAGTAAAATACATCTTTGCTTTGACATACTTCATATATTTTTAATTAAGACACAGTTAATTATGCATTTTTAATTAAATTATTCTCCATTAGAGAATTATTGCACAATTTTACAGTGAATCGCATTTATTTTTATTCAGGTAGGGTATAATAATTAATATTATATCTGACACTGTAAAATGTATCATTAAGGAACAGATGTATACTCACATTGACATTTGAAAGCCTAGCAGCTGACATTTTTTGAAAATTCAAATAATCACCCAATTTTTTTTCCTTCCATACAAGAACAGCTAGAGGAAAAATATGTTTCCATATCAAGTCATTGGGAATCTAAAAATAAATAAATAATAACCAATTTAAAATTACTCAAACAAAAGCAAAATCGAAAGATTTAAGGTAACATAATTCAGTAAGTACAGTACCTTGCTCCCTTCAATTTGCCACTCAAAAAAAGGTTCAGAGAAAAAATCCCCTTCACTTATTTGATAAGATACTTATAATATAAACATAATTCAGCACACACTTTTTCTTAAATCTTCACATTTTTAACTTAAAATAACACATGAGTGGCATTATTTAACAATTTTATCCAACTTTATTGAATTAGTACCAAGTAAATAACAAATCCATTAACTATTTTTGGAAAAGATGTTTGATGTTTAAGTTATGCATCCAGGAAAAAAATAATATAAAATGATTATTTTGGACTTTAGTGCCTGAATTCATTTAATAATCTTTTAAAAATAAATAAAAAAAAGCTTAACTTTTAATACATGATATAAGCTTAACTTAGATTCATTTAATGTCATAAATTATATTAGCTAATGCATAAAATATGCATTTGAAAACAATTTTTATTTCATAACTGCATAATCATAATAGAGTACACCAATGAAATACCACAGTAACTATTACTACATTGCATATATAAATATATTTCATACTCCAGAGCTCCAGATATGTAACTCAATAGTAATGTTTATTGAAATTTTACTTTTTCAACTACTACAAGTAAAACTTAACAATATTAGATGTATTACTAATAGGAAAAAAAATTGTACGGTAAATTTTCACCAATAATACAATTAAATTTCAAACCTTGAAAACAAAATTATTATTGCTCACATATAAATTGCTTCAATAGCATCACATAAAAAAATTAATACCTTTTCATCTTTAAAACTTGAAACAGGATTTTCCAATTTTGCTTTTGTTTCTAGCAATTCTTCTTCCAACTGAAACTTTTTTTCTATATCTTTAGATGGAAGTAAATCAATCCATGTGTAGCTTTTCATATACTATGATAAAAACATTTTAATTATTAATTGGTTGAAAACTTTTAAATATCAAATTGAATAAAACTGATAAAAATTTAATATGAGTATACTAAAAAAGAAAAGATTGTCTAAAAATATAACATCAGTTACAAAAATGTTCAAATCAGCATAAAAAGTATAATATCGTCATTGACAAAACAATATCAGCTATATGCACTTTTTGGACTTAGAATTTTGACTATTATGTGGCTTAGTTTACCCAATGTTCATATAAAAAGACTGTTAAGTGATTCTAAGCATTATACGATTAGCTGCAGTCACTATTAAAGTATGCTATGTGCCCCAACCAGAATATTGTCAAATAAAAAAAATCTCCAAGTCTTTAATCGCAAAGTTATACTCTTTGTACTTAGCAGATATTGGTTTGACAACAAGGGTATATAAAATGCAAAAATAAATTAAAAGTACTTTAGTATGAAAGGCGATATAAGAGTACCAAATCAAGCAAAAGAAAATTTTATAAATGATATGAAAAATGTAAGTAGCATATATCTTTAATTAAATTAAATATAAAAACAAAACTTAAACTTTTCTATATTGCAAAACATAGAATAGGATATAATTTTTTTAAAGCAAACAGTATGAAATATTGTGCAATTTAAATAATTAAAAGGGGGATTATTCTAATTTTTTAAAAACATTATTTAGCATGTTTTATAAAATTTCAAAATATATATACATATATTTTTAACTTGAAAAATTTGTATAGTTTTTATAATTACACATTTAAATGTAATTGCAAAGTTTTCAAAGAGAAATATATTGCAAGGAACAATACAATTAGAGGTCTTCAATTTATTCCTTTTTATTTAAAAAAAGAATTTAAAAAAATTACAAATTTAGTTACTGAGAATATAATAATTAATTATATTAATTTTAAAAAAATATGGTTAAAACTAAATGTAACGATTAAAAACAGAAGAATAACTAACCACAGATGTACCAAATTGCAACATATTAAAAATGATTAAGATGTAATATATGCCAAAATTTAATATATTACTTTATTATTTGTCTCATCTCCCTCTTGATTGGATACATTATTTTTATCAAACTTTTTTTCCAAATCATGCAGTACTGCAGTTTTATCTGATCCTAAATCTTCATCTCCTTCACAGACATCACTGTTATCCTTCAAAAATTCCTCTATCACGGCAAGTATAATATGATCCAAATTGAACTCATCATGAACAACCTTTATAATAAAAGCAATATTATGAAAAAAACGTTTGCACAATTTTCATTCAAAAGAATAATTTGCTGTTGTTATTCTGCATATTTTAAGTGAGGAAAGAGATAAGTTTATAAATACTTAAATGAAAATAATTTAATTAACAATAAAAATAAATTCATGATAATGTCATCCAAATTTCTATAATTTTTAAAAATTTCTTTCACATAAAAATCATTTTTAAAAAAAATTTAAAAGCTCAAAATAAATTCAAACAAATTAATTATAATTCAATTTTGATAATAAGTACATAATATATGAACAACAAGATCAAAAACATAATTATTATTGCAAAATATTATACATCTATGGACAACATTTATCCACAAACAATAAAACAATAATAAATTTAAATAATGAACGAATAAAAATACATACAACAGATACAAATAAAAATAATAAAACACAATTTTCAGAACCTATTTCCAACCTCCACAAATTAAAGGAATTCATTAAATCTTTTATAAATAAAAAGAAGAATCAGAAAATTTCTACATGAAAATTATTTTTAAAAACTATATAGATAAAATTTAATAACATTTATATTTTATAATACAAATAATAAACAAAATTACTTTAATGCAGTAAATACTACAAATATTTAAAGGCAAAATTTAAAAAAATTACTCTATAAATAAAGAAACCACTTTAAAATTTTGAATATTTAGTAAATGTTATACAGTAGCAATTTAAAAAGAAGTGCCTACTAACCATTGATTTTATATTTGATATATCTTTACTATCAGCTAGTGTACCAATAACATCGGTAAATAGCTTTTTCTGGATAGTTTTCATACTGTAGTTGTACATTATAAATAGTATTTCATTCCATGTAGGTAAAGCCTATTTAAAAATGACATAATATGAAAACCATTTCATAAGGTTAAGTTTAATATTAAGAAATATACTAAGGAAATGTATACAAAAGAAAATAAGAAGCAAAAGAATATATGTATTTCAAATATCTGAAATAATAACAAAGATATTCCCAAACATTAATAATAATAAAAAGTTTAACTTAGAATAGATATTAAATTTTAAAAACTATTGTAAAACACATCCTCAAAGATGTGAAAGATGAAATTTATAAATAATTTAAATTGCAACATAACAGAAACGTCTTAGTATTTTTTTAATTGGAATGTTCATACAAAAATATGATACTTAAGAATTAAGTCATGAACCTGAGATTGCAAATGTTGTTCAAAAATATCCATTCGGTCTAATTGGTTTGGATTCATTTCTTTGAATTTCTCACTAGCAGCATCTAAGAAGATATCAGTCCAATGAGGAAGGTTTTCAGTCATCTACAAGATAAATTAATATTTTTATTAAGAATTGAAAGTTCAATAAAAACTTATAAAATATGAATGGAAGTAAGACTATTAGAGTTACACAAATTTCATTACTAGGATACTTTTCCATTAATACAATGAAAAGCAAGTTACATAAAAAGTTTCCCTTAATCAATAAATAATTAACATATTAAATATTACTTCAAAGTCTAATAATTTTTAAAAGATACAGCTCACATATATTACTCAAAATAGATACCTAATTTGTTTTGATTTAGATAATTATCAAAAAATTTATGTTACAAAACAAGAATTTGTATCAGTTTTCCACATTTTAAGTCATCAAAGTAACAGGAGTGACAGATAAATTGTAACTTCAATCTACAAATCTCCAACAAGAGAATTTTTATGTCTAGTTGGATTTAATATCTAGTCATTTCCATCATTCTGCATATTGAACTCTGATAAATCAAACTTTACATCTTCAATTACTATTAGTAGTATATATGTTATTATACGATATCTAAATAATAAGTTAAGTAATAAGAGATTCTGATACATATATATTTAAATTTTCTTTTGTAATGAATTTTAATTAAAGGATCATTCATGTTCTTAGATACTGAACAGTCTCCCAAGTAAATTTGAAGAGCCAAAAAACTGTTTAGCATTTGAAAAATAATTTCAAATAACATTTATCATTGCATGATAAATTTGTAGAGAGTGGCAGTCGCTATTCCAGGATGCACCATGAGGAGGCCTGCTATATCCCGAATTGTCTTCCAGTGGGTGCCTTCCCATTGTGGCCTTTGGCGAAATGAAATGGCAAACCTTTTAGCAAAAAGAGGCATGATTATTCTCTAAACATCTACTAGAGACGTGCCTCTTCACTCAGTAAAACTCAAAATTGATAGGATTTATAAAAAAAATGCTGCTAAAAATAAATCATGAAAGTGCTATTAAAACCTAACTGTGTCTCGGACTCTTTCAGTGCCGCTGATGTGGCCGAGTTTAGATTGTTGACTGGACATGACTGCCTTCGCGTTCATTTATCTCATTTTAATCTGATTGACTCGCCATTCTGTGCACTTTGGACTGTATTGTAAAGAAATATTGGAGAGTTTGTTGCCTAATGACCTGATGGTCAATGGCCAGGCATTTGATAAATAATAACTACATGATAAATTAATAAAAATTAAATTATAGGAATCAAATTGGACAAAAATATGCTTGAATGGATAATGATGCCTAATTTTATATGTTTGTAACTGTACAATAACAAATGACTAATATTAACATGGTTTTCATTTTAAAAAGACTTAAGTTTTAGTGTATGCTTATTTTTACAATACAGTGAAATACGATTTTTTCATTTAAGAATTTCTTTATACATTTCTTAATTAAGAACCCATAATTCCTCATATACATTTTGAATTAACATCTAATGAGAGCAGATGAGCCACTATTACTTTAGAGGCTACAAAACTAACAATTATTGATTGATGGCAAAGGCTTAGAAGTTAGAAAACATAAAATTAAAGAAACATTGAATGTAAAATACAAGGTCCAAATATTGTCGATTAGCATCTGGTTCTTCTATTTTCTCCTTCAATCCAAATTTCTGTATCTTTTCTAGGTCTTTAGATATCAAATCATAAGCAGATTGATATACTTGATCCCATGATGTGATTCCTTTCTGAACATTAAAAAAAAAGAAATTTTGCTTTTACTTCAAAACAGATACTTTCAAATATCTCAATTCTACTGTGATTAGTATTTTACTTAAAGTATAATCTTGCTTCACTCTATCCTATATATACTGCTCGATGTTTAAATATATAAGAAAATCCTTTAATACATTAATTTCCAATATAACTCCTTGGATTCTTTCTTCATCATTCAGATAATTAAATCTATTTTTTTCTTACCAAATCAATTTACTCTAATAATTTATGTAATTAAATTTTAATTATTAATTGATATAAACAAGATTATTGCAATAATGAAAGTCACTACTACAATATCTAATTTCTTAATGCAGAAAATAATAACGATTAAAACACATACACAAAAAGAATTTCAAACATGCCACTCTATACTAATCCAAATATGTGTAGATTGAAATGTGAGGTATTGTGCATTTAGTAAAGTCAAAATGAACATCTAACAATTTTTGCTATTTATGCAATAAAAAGGTACAAAAGAAGTATTAAATAACACTGGGCAACAAAAAAGAAAATTTTTTTTGTCTCACAAAGAAAAATATATGATTCTGATAGCATTTCTTCTCCTAAATTCAAATATGATATCGAATTTTCTTCATCACGCAAGGTGTTCGAGAGACAGGCATTTATAATTTGAAACACTTTAATATTTTCTACATTCTTAAGTACACAATATTCGAACATTCGGACTCACCTAGAAATTAAGAAATCACGATTTTCTTTTATATTTCGCCTGCGGAGCATCCCTCTTGATGGTCCAACAATAATCGGCCAGCATATTAGCATTCCATATGCCTTGATATCTCTTTTCTATCGCTGAAATCTCCTGATGAAAGCGTTCCCCGTGCTCATCGCTCACTGCACCAAGATTTTTGGGAAGAAATCTAAGTGCGAGTGCAAGAAGTGTATTTTTAAGGACATATTACAGCCCAAATTTTTATAAGATCATGAGCAATATCAGAGTAATTTTCCGCCTTTAGATTTCCCAAAAAACCGTGAGTTACATTTTTGAATGCTTGCCAAGCTGCTTTCTCCAGTGGATTTAATAGTTCCTCAAACTTCTCATCATGCATTAGTGATCGTATTTGTGGACCCACAAATATCCGTTCTTTAATTTTTGCTTCACTAATTTTAGGAAACTTCTGTTTTAAGCACATGAAACCAGGAGTATTGCCCGTGTCTTTCACGAAATTCTTCATTAATCCTAGTTTGATATGTAACGGAGGTAGATACACATTTTTAGGATTCCACAATGCGTCATGTTTCACATTTTTCTGTCCAGGAATGAATGATTCGCGTTTAGGCCATTCTTTTCTGATGTAATGGTTTTTACTGTCCTTATTATCCCAAAGACACAAAAAACAACAGTACTTTGTGTAACTAAGCTGCAGACCAAGAATAAGTGCAATTACCTGCAAATCACCACAAATATTCCATTCATACACTGCATATTGAAGCTTTGCCAATATAAATTGAAAGTTTTCATATGTTTCTTTCATACTAGAAGAGTGAGCCAAAGGTATTGATGGTAATTTATTTCCATTATGCAGCACTGCTTTTAAACTTGCTTTGGAGGAATCAATGAACAAGCACCATTCTACAGGGTTATGTTCAATACCAAATGTCTCCATAAGAGAAGAAATGTCATTACAAAACACTAAGCCATTTTCTTCAGAAAAATAGTCTTTACATTGAGAATGACGACTACGATAAGTACATATCTTTGTATTCTTTTGAAGAAGATTCCAACCTTTTAGCCGGGAACCAAGCATTTCAGACTGTTTCTTGGATAACTTTAAATCTCGTATGTCGTTAAGATCTTCTTGATTCAATAAATGAGGCTCAGATGAATAGCTTGGTTCAAAAGTTGTATCACCACAAACTGTTTCTTCTTCCTTACTTCTAGCGGAATCTGAGCTCTCTTCATCTAATGTCACATGTTCTGGAGGCTTCGGTATGGGCAATTCTTTGCTGTGTGGAACTGTTCTCATTGCAGATTGCAAGTGAGGGTACACCACTGTATGTTTTGATTTTGACGTAATCCCTTTATGTTTTTTTAAGCAGAAATAACAGTCAGAGGAGTGATCTTTGGGTTCCCTCCAAATCATGGGGATAGCAAATGGTGTGTGCCATTCTTCCATGCAGTGAGAAGCCTATTACACGATAAACAACAGATATGTGGGGCCCAGGTTCTTGTTTGGTTCCCCACTTTACACCCAAAATAAAGTTCATAACACTTTTTTACTAATGGAGTAAGGTTTCACCTTTGGGACTTGAGCATCACTTCACATATATAACAAAAGTTGTTATGATGATTTAAACAAACTATATGCATTTTGTAACTAACAACAAATTAAAAGAAATAAATTTGGAAAGATGTAACATACAACAATCCAGACACAAAGCACTCACAATTATGTGTTTACTGGTTCACTACTATCTCACAACTGACATCCTTCTAATGAATGCATGCTAGTCTAGACCATGTCTGTGTCTGTCTGGTGCCAAAGTGTCTGTACATGTCTGAACTTGCACAACAGTAGCAATGATACCATTTGAGTTAGCTCATGTGGTTCCATTACATTTACAATGCTCTAGGAGTTTTTATTTTACAATGGACAAATGGTCGTTTATTAAAAAATATTTAAATACATTAACTGAAATTAAAATAAAAAAAACTGTGGGTGATGGAGAAATTCTGAATACATATTTGAAAACACGATAAAAATCTGCATTAAGTACAACTATTGGTACTCATGAGACAAAAATCATGTTGACCAGTGTAATCAAATTTATAATTTTAATAACTATTTTTGTCTAAACAAATTTATAGAAAGGAATTAAAATTTTTGAGCTGCATTAAATATCCCACTCATGTTAATCTATACTCCTTAAAAGTTCTAAAAAGTTTGATAAAATTTCTCAACAATATATAAATAGTTATATAAAACAATGCAGTGCATTTAGAAAAGACCATACCTCATTCAACTGAATATTTTCTTGAAATTTTCTTTGGTAATGAACATTAGATTCTAATTCTTTTGCCAAACTCTTTTTACCAATTTCAAAAAGATCATCTGAAGATTTTGAAAAGTACTAAAAATGAGAAGAGTGAACTTTAACATTGAAGTCCTTATTTGTTTAAATAAATGAAAACATGCAATCAAGGAAGTAGTAATTTATAGATAAATAAATTCTAAAATATTAATAAACAATATTTTCCGATAAAACATGTAAATAAATGTAATACAATAAATTCAAAATAAATGCATTCAAAGTACATAAAAAAATTATGAATATAAAGATAATACTACAGACAAAAAAGTGACCATTAAAATATATTTTTAAAAATTTCAATTTATTTTAAACAAAGACTGCAAAAATTTTTAAAATATTTTTTTTTTAAAAAATTATAAAACATACAAAAGTTTTAATAAATGCAGCATTAAAAATATAAAATGTAACTCAACTTAAATAAGAACATAATAAACCAGTACAGTAGTAAACTATGAGGGTAAGTCAGAAAATAAGTTTCCCCTGTTGACTGTGGTCAGATTTGTGTATAAAAGTCAAAACATAGAATGAGACATTAAAGATAAGACATAACTTTATTTTTCCAATTAAGTATCAAGTACATTAAGACATTTGTCATACTGCTTGATAAGCTTCAAAAACTCCTCCAGGAAAAACTTAGGGCTTTGCATACGAAAAAGCATTTAATGGCTATAGGCAAAAGACGACACAGCAGATGAACCAATACATCACTCGTTAGTACATTGGGTACATGGTACTGTGATACCCTGTCAAATCGAAAGAGGTGATTCGGAAAAAGCGACTAGGGTTTCTCAGATCTGGCACACTGTTGTTGGGTGACTCGGCGACTGCAACGCAAAACCATATTGCAACTCTTGGAAGGAAGGGCCTACACGATCCTCCATACAGTCCTGATCTCCCCCAAAGTGACTTTCATCTGCTTCCTGCTTGGAAGAAGAATCTCGCCGGAAACCACTGTGGGAGAAATACTGAAGTCAAAAAAGTCGTTAAACTCTTCTGTATGCAAAGCCTTGAATTTTTCCTTAGGGGGAGGGGGGGGCGCTTTTTGAAGCTTATCAATGCATTTGGTACTTATGTAGAAAAATAAACTTGTCTCATCTTTAATGTCTCATTCTACGTTTTGACTTTCATACACAACTCTGAACACATTCGACAGGGGAAACTTATTTTCCGACTAACCCTCGTAGTAACATAGTAAACTTTTTTTTTTAACCTACGCCAGACCTAGGCATGACCGCCATCAGTCTATGTCGGGCAGCCCAATACAGTTCTGAGACACACACATAAAAAGAGAATTTGTTAGCAGCATTAACAGCTACTATGTTGGTAAGTCCAGAACAAGAATCCAGGTGGTCTCCACACATATCTCCATTAGAACAAAGTGGGCACGTTGGAGAATCAGCAAAACCAAATCTGAAAAGGTGCTTTCTGAGGTAGTCATGTCCAGTCTGGACTCTGAAGTTTGCGACACCCACAGGTCTTGGCAGGTCGCAAAGAACGGGACTCTCCGTTAAGGAACCCCAACTCTTTCCATTCACAGAGTTCTTGACAGTCTCTCGAAAACGGGTCTTGAATCTAGAAGCAATGATCCTCTTAATGCTATGGTAGCCAAGAGGAGAGTCAGGCTGAGATAGAGCAGAGCCAGCTACAGCTAAGGCATCTGCAAGTTCGTTACCCTTCACTCCACAATGACTTGGTACCCACTGAAGGGTTACATTGCGACCATTATTTATTAGAGAATTTATCATGTGTTGGCAATCAAGAACAAGCCCATTTCTCAAAGGTAGAACTGAAGAGACTGCTAAAATAGCAGCCTGTGAGTCTATAAAAATTGAAATGTTTCAATCTTCTCTTTTACCAACCTCAGTCAGTGCCATATGGACCACAGCCACTTCACCATCATAGTTAGTACAATTTGCACCAACTGCCCTGCTAAGGCTGAAGTACCTGGAGTAAACCCCCGCACCAGCATTATGATTAGCCCCAGCAGCAGAACCATCCATATACACATGTAGCCAGTGTGTCTCAGGGAATCTTTCGCCAATAGTGGCCAAAGCAGCCATTCTCAACTCAGTATTGATGCAGGATCTTTTATTGACTGGCAGCACCAAATCTAAATTATAACAGGCTGGGCTCAAATGTCTAATAAATTCTCCAGTCTCGAGCAGGGACTGTCTGTTAGAAGAAGGGATGTCAAAATCAGTAGACAGTTCTTTAGTTACATATAAGAAGATAGGATGGGATTTTAACCTACGTTCTGCAGGGTTGTAGTTTCTCCAAAAGTCACCATGCCTCTTCAATCTCTCGATTAACTTAAGAGCTCCCATTTTCCTCCGGAAGGTCATGGGTTCAATATTTGCCTGTAATTGCATGGCCAGGATGGGTGTTGAAAATGCTCCACCTGTTATGATTCTAAGGGCATTATTTTAGACAGTTTCAATTTTGTTCTGAACCGCTTCAGAAGCAGTTACAAGAAGCTCACTGCCATATTCTATAGTAGGTCTGATATATGATTTATAGGTGGTACAAAGGAGATCTTGTGTAGTACCCCATTTCACACCAGAAAGTCTTTTAAGCAGCCCATTTCTTGTTTTACCAATGGCCTGTACCCTGCTGGCTTGCTTGTTCTAACTCAGCCTTGAATCCAAAACAATTCCAAGGTAGGTGGCCTCTTGGGTCCTCTGGAGCTGATAGTCTCCATAGAAAAGTTGGATCGCTTTAGGTGTAGTGCTCAGGGTAAAGACCTGGAAGACCGTCTTGCTTGTATTTACAGTCATTTCATTATTGTTTGACCAAGTCAAAAGAGCATCAAGAGCAGTGTTCAGCGACTCCTGGGTAGTACGGATATCTCCATCAGCCAACCACAATACAAGGTTGTCAGCAAAAAG
This sequence comes from Trichonephila clavata, assembly GCA_019973975.1. NCBI lineage: Eukaryota > Metazoa > Arthropoda > Arachnida > Araneae > Nephilidae > Trichonephila > Trichonephila clavata. The sequence continues at coordinate 70,468 of BMAO01029378.1, read as the reverse complement.
AAGGTCCTAGGATTTGAATTCTTTATATAATAAATTATGTCATTGATCATAATGTTAAACAGAACTGGACTCAGAACCGAGCCCTGGGGAAGCCCCTGTCTAGTTTGTCTAAAGGCAGATGTTGCTGATCCATATCTAGTTCTGATAAAATGCTGGTTCAAAAAAGATTTAATCCAGCGGTACATATTTCCACAAACACCAATATTGATTAACTTCCTGAGAAGTCCTTTTCTCCAAACTCTATCGAAGGCTGTCTGAAAGTCAACCAACACCGCAACGGTACTCTTTTTAAGATGGAAGCCATTCTTTATCTCTTGAGTGAGTCTAGCAACCTGTTCTGTTGTGTTCCTGTACAGTCTAAAACCAGCCTCTCTATCAGAGATACAATGGAATTTCTCAAGATAGTAATTGAGTCTTCTAACAATCAGGTGCTCAGTCAATTTACACATCACACAAGTGAGTGTTATTGGTCGAAAGCTAGCAAGGTCTGCCGGATTCTTGCCAACTTTAAGAATAGGTATAATTTCTCCCTTTCTCCACATGCTGGGGATACCAGAAGCCCAGGTGAGATTAATCAGTTTAAGTAGGACTCCCATTGCCTCGTTACCGAGATGAGCAAGAAATTCAGGCAAGATACCATCCGGCCCCACACTTTTCCTCTGTGGAAATTGCACAATGCCACATTCAAGTTCCCAATGTGAGAAAGGCGAGTTAAAAAAGTCCAATTCTTGGTTAAGACAGACCGGTGGACACCCAAGGAGATCCTTTGAGACCTTAATGTGGGGTCTATAGTTACAAACATTTGTGTAGTGTTTATTAAAAGCCCTGGCTATCTCTCTCTCTCTCAGATGTAAGCAACTTATCTGCAATCCTAATGGGCTCATTTCTTTCCTCTTTTTGATTATTGAGCCTAGACAAGATGACAAGATTGGGGGGGGGGTGATGTTAGTCGCCTACATGTGGCGCCCCCTGTTCTCGCTAAACGGCTGACGCTTGTCGCCCTGTGCTGCTTCTACATAGTTTTTTGCGACACAGTAAACTAGTAACTTATATTTCTTATGATACACATTAAAACATATAAATTGTAGCCAATGATATTTGAAACAATATAGCAAGACAAGAATCTTTTTGTTACTTAAGTATCGAAAATAACATAGCCTTTTTCAAATAAAAGCATATTTTAGCAATAATATAAATTTACATTACAAAAATAAATAAATATATCAAAATAGTTAAAGTAAAATATAATCCAATGATTGATTTTGAATACATTGAAAAATGTTAAAAACCTTTTTTATTTGTTGAGGTAATTGCAAACCATTTTTCTTGAAATCAATAGCAGTGGTGATGATATTTTGCATAATCTCAAGAGGTTTAGGAATCTAAAAAATTCAGAAATTGATGCATTTGAAGTAGATATATATCAAAAGAAAAACTTTATTTTTTTACATCTTCAAAAGTACAAGATATTTTAAGCCATAAATGATAAAATAACATTCATTAATAAAAGTACTATTTGATTTAGTACAACAATTTCATAGTAAATCAAGGTAAATAGAACATATATAACAGAAGTAAAAATATAAGTAACTATGTAAATAATAGATAACCTTATGAACATCATGATCATCTTGATTTCCAGCCTTTTTTAACAAATTTAATTCGGCCTCCATAGCTTTTGTTTCTTTTTTCTTTAGATCCAAAGCTATGTTAAACATCCGTTGTCCTTGTTTAATAATATCTGTTGTCTGTAAAATAAAGCAATATTTCAGTGCACAAGCAAGGAAATTTTCAACTATGAAAATAAAGTTAATTTTTTGTTAGTTTCAATTAATATATATTTGTATAATAAAATATTAAAAAGATCTATTCATAACTATTTCTATAGCAGCAAATTTATCTGAATAGTTTTAATTGGTTTATTATACAAATACAAAACATACATTTCTAAATTACTTTGTGTGATAAAAAATTAAAATTTAGATTAAATTCTAAACAAGAAATGCATTTTTAAAAAAATACATCATTTCAAATTCATTTTATGAAAATCTAAAAAATTCTTTTTTAAAAAAAATCAATTTTTTTTATTCTATTTACATGTAAAATGATCCAATTATTCACATCTATGTACTTTTTATACATACTACAAAACTATTTATTGTTATTTAAATTGAGATATGAGCAAAAAAAAAAAAAACTGAGGGTTTTTTTTTCTTGTATCTCAATTTATAAGTTAAATTAATATTTTAACACATATAAAATTTATTTAAGTTTTGATAACAAAATTCAGTCTAATTTTTTAAAGGTAATATAAGTTTCTTGTGTTTAGAAATATCCATGTGTAATATATATACATAGAGAGAGAGAAATCATATCAAGTGGGTATTTCTAAAAATTTTCTTGTAGCACACTGCATTGCATAAGCTAAAAGATAACTTAATTGGTAAAAGTTAAAAAAGTTTTAAAAAATACCTAATGTACTTTAATGCATGTGTTTCATTCTTTTACTCTTTTAGCTTTTTTTTTTTTCTTTTTTAAGAAATTAACCTCAATGTTTTTAATAAAAACTTTTCACAAATTTTTTTGAATTGTTACGTAGTATTAAATATTTTACACACTAAACACCATACAACCTCAATGTTATAAATTGGATTAAATTCATCTTTCTTTTCAAATTCTATATGTAGATTTGCAGTAAGACCTTGCTTCATTTCTAGTTTTTTTATATTGATAGCTTTTGCTAATTCTTGTTTATGAATATGAAATACTTCAAATATCTTTTGTGTCCATACTTTAGATTGTTCTACCTGAAAATAAGACAAATCTTTAAAAATATATATATTCTAATAAACATTTTAATGTTTAATAATTAATACATAGCAATAAATTTTCTTAGGTAATTTATTACCAATCAAGATTTTTTTTTAAAAATTTAAAAAAACAGTTTAACTAAATTCGGATTTAAAAAATTTTCTTATCAAATTTCTTACATTTATATTTGAAACGACGCTTTTATTTAATAATAATAATAATTAAAAAAAACCAGAACCCCATTTTGAAAGAAAAAAAATCAAGAAAAGATATTAAAATGAATTTTTTTAATGCAATTTAACAAGTCTAAAAAAATTAGCCCTATTTTAAAAATACTTCCATACATTCACATTTTATTTTCAATCTAAAAGAATAAATTTTTCAAAAAATTAGATTGCAAATTAAATTATTAGCATTTTTTTGATTAATGAAAAAATCATTTTAAAATCAGGAAACAATTTAACACCCTTAATAATAAATTATAAAAAGTTGATAAATTTTTTAAATGGTACATAAGTGTGAATTGTACCAATACGTAATTTGATTACTTAAATCAAGGTACCATTTTCATATTTTAAATGCATATTTTCAGTTCTAATATTTTACTCTATCATTTTCCAAACATTTCATAATTCATTGTTAACATGACATCACATTTTATCACGATCACAATTTTGCTTGCAATTTTTCATAATCATCTCTATATTGTTACAAATTTTACAATAGTAGTGTAAAAATGTTAAAATATGGGAGGGAGGGTGTTTAAAACAGGTAAACTCTTAGGCGTGGAAAAATTTCTAAGGAAAACAGAATATAAGACTGAATTAACATCACTATATATATATAAGTTTTTAAAAAAAAAAAATATGAATTTGATTCAATGTTGCAAAATTGGCAGTGTAATGATAACTAATTTTTATTGGTAACATATTGTTAAATTAAAGATCATACCTAGTTTACAAACACTTGCCTCTCTTGAGATTTCTAGAACTCACTAAGATTTGTCCACTTCATGATTGGGTGATATATAAGGTAAGCATTACAGTTAGAGATCATACATAAACAAGTTTAGGTTTAGAGTTATGAAAGAATTAAGTTTATACTTAGAGAAACAAATTAAAGCTCTAAATGAGAAATCATAGGCAGCTTGAAAGTTCTCTTTAACCTGATTATTAATATAAATACGAAATAGTATTTTTGCAGTTAGAAATTCTTGTTATTAAGAGTAATACAGTGAATTGAAGCTTTTGCTTCTGAAAACTTCAAATATTTTATAAATAAATTTTCTTTGACTTGAGCTACAACATTAGTTTTCATATACTTTAATATATTATCGATTATCATTCCAGATGAAATTTATTGCATTAATGCCATCCCTCAAGCCATTGAAATAATTTATGATTAATTCAAATTGGTTAGATATACACACAAGAAATTTTTAACTACAGTGCATCCTCTCAAATAATGATGATAAACAAGAGAGAAAAATCAATGCCATTAAATAATAAATTTGATCAACTAGAGGATGACGGAACTTGCTCAGATGAAGAACTATGAATGAAACTGTTAATTATGATGATACAAATCAACAAGATACTAATGGAAAAAGTGCCTCCAGACACACAATTATTCTTACAATAATATCAAATCCTATCTAGACAAAAGAGATGTTTAATTAAATAATAAGAGAAAAGAAATGCAGACAAATATGAAAAATCAAATCACAAAATCTTCCTCTTCCAATCAAACACAGTACAGGGTGGTTCATAAAGAAGTATACAGTTTCTTAAAGGCACTATAAGGCAAGAACAATGTATAAGATATTATATGTTACTTGTAACAGAATTGCATGGGGTTATTTTAAGTTTTGTTAGAGACAGTTACAGATGTTCTATGTGTGAACCCTTAGCTATACAACACACATCGAGCTGGTAATCCATCGCCATCCAAACCCATTTTAAGGTATCTGAATAGAGCCCACTGATAGTAGCTGTGATATGCTGTTTCAGCTCTGCTAAATCAACAGTATGCGAAAGGGCGAATACCTTGTCTTTTACATACCCCTACAGGAAGAAATCACATGGTGTTAAGTCAGTACTTCTCGGTGCCCTTAAGCAAGTGGGATGTTGTAGACCATGGTGCATCCAATCCTATGAGGGAAATGGTCTTCGAGATAATCCCACACCACTAGGCTGACCACTGTGATGACAATTAGGAGAATTAAGTTATAAATGTTGTCCTGCAACTGAGGCATCTCTCAACCAACACATCCAAAAAAATTGCTTCTATAACCAGTTTTCTTAAGAAGCTTTCTTTCTGGACACTAGATAGAACATATTTATCTTAGGGGAATTTCACAGGAGTTGCACTGTGGCTGTTGATTGTGTCACTTTCATTAGGGGCGAGAAAATTTTTTAGAGCGCATCTATCTCATGGTTCACTGAGATAGTGCATGTCTTTGACTGTTACTGTTTTATAGCATCAGAAAACAGTATACTTCTTTATAAATCACCCTGTATATTAATTAAAAACATATTAATAATATTAAATTAGAAGTCTATATATTTGAGCTGTCAGAAAAAAAGTCTCAAAATTGTAATCCATGGTACCTCTTTAGATATGACCTCAGATATGCAAGAAATTTCAAATGAAGGTTTCACTTCCGAAATTTTTCATATCCCATAAGAGTAGAAGCTATTTACATTTGTTTTAACTAAGCTTCTACAACCCTCATTTTTTAAAAACAAAAAATATTCCAAATCAGTCAAATTGTATTAGAACCTTTGAGAAAAAGAGAAAATGCAAAATAATGTAAAAAGTGCCAGTCTTTCTTTCACACACATACTTATTAGCCCTATTTTATTAATGTTTTAATTAAAATAAGAGTAAATTAAATCCCTCAATATTTCTATTAAATTCTGCAGCTGTCGTGGCCCTAATACTGATATTATCTTAAAAATGTCCAGAAAACCCAAAGAACAACAAGCCCTTTCCAACACTTGTTAATACATGGAAAGAAAGGAGAAAATACATAAAAATTTAAATTACTATTACACAGAAATCTATATAACACTGACATCAATGAAAATAAAATCCGGTTAACCTCTTCTCTAAAACAAACCAATTTTTCACACAGTATTGAATTTCTGAAAATAAATTAAAATTTCAAGTGATTAAAACTCTAAAGCAAACTTCTTCCAACTCAAATTTTGACCTATAAACTAAATTAGAAGCAGTATTTAAATTTGTCCCCAAATTTTCCAAATTTCAATTGAAGAGGTTAATTAGCTACTTCTCTCTGATATCTACTATTCCCTTCTTTTAGCATTCCCTCTTTATCGGTTTTTTTTCAACAATAATAATTTTTCCAACATAGTTGATGTAGTGTGCAATCATTATGATGAATCATCCCAATCTAATTAAAACTTAATAAAATAAATTATGATTAAAAATTGTAGTTGTTAACTGTTATTTATTTAATTCTTTAACTTCTTTAGCCAATTTAATGGCTGAAGAAATTTGTCTGAAATTCTTTCTTAGAGCTAATTGATTCCTAAATATATGTTGGGCCCAACTGGTACTTCTTTTAAATATGTAACTGAAGATTGCATTAGTATTAAAAAATTTAATATTCATTTGTAGAAGAAAAAAGACATTAAGATGGTAATGTTCATTAGTATTATCTTTATTGGTGTTATATTATTTCTGCAGTGATAATAATTTACATTTTTAATTAAGAAAATTACTCCGGTATAGTGGTTAGCGATGCTGACTGCTGTGCCGTAGGGCCTGGGTTCAAATCCTGGAGAAGACAAGGATGTTTGTAAATGTATAGTGCCTTCGCAGCATGGGGGTACTCTAAATAGCTGTCGAGCCGCATGTCCTCTTGTGAGGTTGGTGGAAGGGGAAGAGAGGTGGGAGGCCTCTGACCACTCCCAGGGTGTTCTCCCTCAAAATTGGGGTGGTATCGAGCGAAATCGTACTGTCACCTGCATGGTGCTCAAAGCTACGGCTAACGACAGGCGTACAATCTAGCCCGATTCCATGATGAATTTCGTAGGCCTCGATCTGACTACGTCAGACAGGTGGCATTAGTAACAACAACAATTAAATTAGAATTAATAATGTTACTAATGTAATTAATGTACCTAATATTAATATATATATTTAACTGACAAATTTAAACACTCAATTAATGCATCATTCATTACAATATATTACCAAATAAATCGAATAAACTATAATTGGAACACATTGAAATTATACATATAATAACAACCATAATTTTATTCATCAGATTGAATATTTCATAAACATGTTCTTAAATTTAAGGGTATTAATACATAATCTATTTTGTACAAATTTATACATTTTGAAACATACCTTTTTGTTCACTTATTGCAACATTATGTCTACAAAGTTAAATTAATAGATTTATTCTTAAAAAAAATTAACTATACACCTTTGATGGATTAAAAGTTTTTACCATGCTCTTGGAAATAAAAAGGTTGTTGGTTCCTCATTTAAAACACAGAATTATTTTTTCATAATATTTCAAATTACAATTTCATTTTACTGGTTATATAAAAAATATATATAATAAACCTCAAATCTGACAGCTTCTCCTTGATTTCCACCAAGAATTTTGTTTTTCACTTTGTGAGCTACATCTTTGAGAACATCATCTACTGCAAATTGTTTTTTTAAGTTTTCTTTCCAAATTTCCACAGCTTTAAAAAAGCAATCATCCCATGATAAATGAAGTCTTGATGTCTATAAAAAAAATTCAGCATTTACTTTCCCTCAAAAAATAATTACCTAATTTTCAGCGTTTTTGAAAAACAATATTTCTATTGAAAAAAGTTCTAGCAAAATAATTTTTTAAGTTAAATGAAGCATAATATTCAACTACAATACAGTTCAATAAATATTTTTCTTTAAAAAAAAAAAGAAAATAACAAAATAAACACTTTACAATTTGAACTAACAGAGAAGTATCAAAAACAAAATAATTGTTGCAAAATTAGTATCAAACTTATTAAATCATTTTATGACATTATTTTCATAAAATTTACATTACAAATATACTAGTGCACAAAACATCTCAATATGTCTTTTTTAAAAATATAAAATAGTACATTAATTTTTAAATACACAGTTAATACAAATGAATTACATGGTTTATATATATATATGACATACCAACAGAAACACATAAATTTATAGAAATATAATTATTTACAAAAAAAAGTAGCAAAAATCTTGTCAATGTACGTACAGATAAGAAGTAATAATTATAAAAAGTTCTATAATTATTATTTAGAATATAATTATTCTATTAACTCATATACACACATAATAACAATAATATAATATATAAATAATATATGTTATATATATATATATATACTGCAATCTTTATTTAACATGTTTTTCATTTACACTTTTCATTCCAATTTATCTCTTAAAATTCTATTTGAATATTAAAATAGTTCTGGCATTTTTGCACAAATCATTTCAAAACTACAGATAGTATTCAGTATAGTAAACTGTCAATTCAATTTCAGTTCTCACCTATACTCCATTTTATTCCATTTCTAAATTTTTTTAAAAAATTATTTTGGTGCTTTCTGAGTTTAGGATTACTCTTTTATATTATTGATTTCTATACTTTATTTTTCCATTTTTGAATAATATATATTTTTTAATTTGTCACATTTATCTTTTTGCATTTTGTTCAAATACACGTTAGGATTCAAGGTTTACATAGTATTAAATACTTTTGGTTTTGTTAATTCATTTATTCTTAAACTACAATGAATAAATTTTCTGTTGAATGGGAAGGCTGGATCCATTAAAACGTACTTAGCCCTACATCACAGCCCTAAGCCTGTGTGTGTGAGAAAGAAAACATAGCAGTTTTGTAGTTGGGATGCATTACATATTTTTTTACTATTGTTCTGCAGTTCAGATGTGTCTTTATGCATTGTAATAGTTAGTGGATTTTTCAATGTGCAAATGGTAAAAAATTATTTACTTTGCATTTAGTAGCTAAAAAAAGATGTTATTACATTCGATTAATTTGACTTGAACTACAAAATCCTGTCATTACTATGCTTTATGAATATTACTTATTATCTTCATTTTGAGAAAAGTCATTTTTTTTATTAGGGAAGAAATTATGAATCCATTGAAGTAATCCCCCATGAAAACCAATATAACAAAAATATCAGAATTATAAAAATATATAAAAACTTCGTGATATTAACCTGAAACTGAATCTTACTATCTTGGGTCTTCAAAATATTGATTAATTTGATTCCTTCTTTAATGACATGAATTGCATCTGTAAAAATTTCCTCCCATGAACTTTGATCTGGAGCTTTCTAGGTAAATTTTTTAAAAATTACACTTGGGGTTCAAATAAAATTATAAAAATAATTTAAAGATTTTTTAAATTAAAATTTTAACAAAATAAAAATAAAACAGCATATTAAAATTATGTAGCTAACATGACAAAAATTTTCAATAAAATTACACCCAACAAAATAGTTTCAAAATTTAACAAATCTTAAAAATTACAAAAGTATCACCCCTTCCTCTTCTATTTCAATTTTTAAAAATCCATCAATGTTTTTTCAGTTAAGATATATGTAAAATGTTTAAAATTAAAATGCAGATTAGTATTCTTATTTTAAAAATATACACATAATTAAATGACGATATAATGTGAAATTTCAGTATTTTAAAATACTTTCAAATTCAGGAAATTCTACTTTTAAAATACAAAAATTCCCTTGCATATAACAGAATTCTTTGAAAAATGACTATTTACTTCCATATAAAAACATCAACACAAAAAATTCCAGAATTGAGGTCTAATATTTTTATAAATGTTATACTGTGTTAAAAAAAATATTTCAGCGGAAAAGAAAAATCAAAATTTATGGTATTTTGTGTAAAGCATACTTCAAAATAATAAATTATAAGCCCTTCCTCTTACTTAAAAATTATTATGACATGTGTACTGCATCTATTTAAAATTTAAATTAGAAATATGCAAATGTAAACAAAATATAATAAAAAAAGTATCAATAAAAAATGGCTTTTATTCTTATTACATTCTTCAATATTTACTTACATGTGAAATGAAATATGTGTAGTTATATTCCTAAGGATTAAGAACAAAATAAAAAAAACTCTAGCAGTAGTCAAAATTAGATTTTTCAATCAAATACTTCTTCTAACCTGTTTGTTATCATTTGAGCTTTTTTCAACAGATTCAACATTACTCAAAGCTGTAGTAAGTGTTTTCAAATCCAAAGTAAAATTCTGCAGATAAAAATATGGGTAACATTTAAGCATGTAATCTATACAACAAAAATTACAATTACTTAGTGAAAGGAGTAAATATTATTCAAACACATCAAAAGCTTTACTTTGGCATCAGTTATTTCCATTTGTGTTTCATCTTCCGTACCGTACAGATAACCAGCAACAAATTTTGAATACTGAAAAAAAGATGTTTAACTTCTATAGTATTTAATAAAGAAAACGTGAACAAAAATGGTACATGTATTAAAAATTAATTAATGATAATAATAAAGAAAATGCAACATTTACTGAGACCCATGGCAGAAATTCTATTTCAATATATTTTTTTAATTCTATTAAACCAAACTAAAAAAAAAATTTTTTTAAATTTTGGATCATGTTCTAAAATAGCAGAGGAAAAAACCCATTCCTTTTTTGTAATATATCTTGAATTAATAATATAATACAATCATAGACAAAATCTAAGGATGGATATCATCATCACTGATAGCCACAAAATCAAGCACATTAACAGGAATAAATTGATAGACTTATGCGATACAATGAGAGAAGCTTGATATATATAAATTTATTGCGTGTGGTACATGTGATAGCACCAATAAAAGAAAGTAAGTTTTTAACATGTGCAAGTATCATTCATTGCAAAATGAAATGAATGTGAAGGAATTTATTGATAATTGGTAATTTTAAATACTTTTAAAAGACATCATTTAGATGACTTTACAAGTAAAATTATTGGAAAACTGAAAAAAAAATTGCCAGAATACCTGGTAAGTGTACGCTAAAATGTCTTTGCATAACAGCCAAGAACAACAGGTATAATGCCATAAAAAGATAGAAGAACAATTGCATCACAACTGGTCAAGTCAGAAACAAACTTCATGCTTTTACAAGTATTCAGATACAATTGGAAACTGCAAGCAGAATTATGTACTTAAAGACCTGTTGTAGGTTTCCCACTAACTTTTTGTCACTGAGAAAGCCACAACACAGGTTCAATGGCATATAATCCTGTTTACAATTTCCATTTATATCCTGAGCATAGCACAGCAAATATTTGCAATGGTGTTGATACCAAAATTGGGCTAAAAATACTACGAATGTATGCTATTCTCAGCTGAAAGTAGATTTAATCTTTCACCTGATTATAAATGTTAAATAATTTAACACAATAATGGCACTGTATATTGACTCCAAATTTCCAAAAAAGGCACCAATATGTTTCTTTTATGTAACAGATAAGCTGACGTAATGGTGAATGGTCACGAATCACTACATCTGATGCAAATTGGAACAGTGGATACAGATTTGATGCATTAAAATAACTCTGCTGCCTCATGTTTGACTGTTCTGGTGGCACAATTAGCAATATAATAATACCTCAAACTTATGCAATAGGTGGCTCTGAGTGATAACTGCATAAGTCAAATTCGTGTAAGTCGGGGTATAATTTAACATATAAATACATTTAAATTATTTTTAGTTGGGGCCAAAGACGAAAGAAAATAATAATTTAGAAAAAAATTTTAATTAAACCCTAGATAACACAAATACAAAATCACAAACCGAAGTTACTTTGATGTAGAAGGTTTCATAGAATCTAACAATCTGCCACTTCAAAGAATATTTTTTCCCACAAAAATTTCCTTGTAGCATGCTAATATATATATTATTCCTTGTTTTGCTGAACAAATACGCTTTTTGTTGGAGTATATATTTTCTAAAATTTGAGACCCTTTTTCAATTAAACTGTCAAATTCTCAACCGTCATTCCATCTTCTGATCGAATTGGATCTAAAGACTCAAGTTCATCAATATCTTGCTCTTGCTTATGCATTTCTATGAGCTCATTAATTGCCAGCTCCTGATTGTGGGAATCCAGCTGTTCTTTAACATCATCACTATCCACTTCAAAATTCATTTACCTGGAAAGATTGATAACTTCTTCAATCAAATTACCAATTTCATCAGGTTCTGGCACTGATTCCACTTGAGTTTCAGTGATGGGACAAAAAAAGATGAACCAACGAGATTTGAAAATTGTACAACTACGAATTCACATAAGTTGAGGTATTACTGCATATTCCAGTACACATGCCATGGCCCACACACTGTTCAGAATAGTCTAAGCAATGAAGATCTTAGGTCTTGTCTGATCATCACATTTCTTTAATTTAAATTCAATTGCAAATATCTGGGATGTCTTTGAGCAACATTTTGCTGCTACAAACTAACGTACAAAAATAAAATAAGGGTATTCTTATTTATGCATTGGAAAAGAAATGGAAAAACTAGCCTCAATAGTTACTGGATGATGTTTACAGCATGCTCCAGCTTGTAGATAGTTGCATCAGACTTGAAAGTGGTATGCAACCCCATACTAATATGTTTTAGGAATACCCTATAGTGCATTCTTTGTACAGTAACAAGTAAGAGTAAACCCACAGATTTTCTAATGACAGTGTATTTTTTGTACTTAGTTCTAAAATAAATCTTTGACAAAGTGTACTAATTTCTGGCAAAATGTGTTTAAAGTTCTAGACATCTGCAAGTTTGAAATTCAACAGTTTTTGGTTTTTACGCTTATAACGCTGTGGATATTTGTTTTCCATCCTACAACCTTATTGAGCAGTATATTCAATTCAGAAATCTCAGGTTCTTTAAAAACAAATAAATATACACAATTGTAGCATATAAAACTCCTATATTTCAAAATATTGAGCTGATATATGAACTGAAACATAATTTCAATAATTCTGCTTTATATAACAATTATAAAAAGAAGAAGAAAAAAAATTAGAAGATAATTTTTTTTTATTCAAAAGAGTCAGTACTCCTTATTTTTTTTAAAAAAGCTCATTTAAAAAGATTAAAATTGTCTATATTAGGAAGATGACAGAAACAAAATAAGCTTATCAGCAAAGGATGAGTATAAATATACAAAAACTTAAAGTAACAGGTTTATATACCAAACATATTGAGTGAGAGTTATATGTAAGTTGTACTATAAAATTTCACACAACCAGACTTATTGAAGTCTTGCATATTACATTACAGTAGAGCAGTGCTCCGCAACCTTTTCTCACCTACGACACACCAAAATTCTTTCTAGAATTCCGCGGCACACCAAAAGCTAAAGTATATAGGTATTAAATGATACACAAATTTTACAATAAATGTTTGTTTTTTATTTGAAAAGTATACATACATAAAACCATAACATATTTATTTCTATACAATCATAATAATTATTAATGTGATACCTGCGCTTGTTTCAATGAACACAAAAGTTTTATATTCGGCTCAATATTTGACAACGCAACCCGAAGTTCTTGGTCAAGATCTTTTAAGCATGACCGCTTATCATTTTTAATTAATACAAGAGTTGAAAAACTTTGCTCACATAAATATGTCGTCAAAAATGGAAGAAATGCTAAGATTGCTTTGTAGGAAATGTGAGGATATTCTTTTTTAACGTAAATCCAGAAAACATCTAATGGAACTTCGGAGAAGTATAATTTTAAAGTCATGTCATTATTTAAATCTGTAAATTCCTCTCGAATTTGTAGAGGCAGTGCTTCCGTAGAATTTATTGCATTGGTTGCAAAAGGATTTCGAATCCAATCGTATTGTTCCGTATTAATGGAATATAAATATTGATCAAATTTCTGTTGAAGCATACTTAAATGTTGCTGGGCCAGATCCCCAATTAATTTTTTGTTTTCAATTGTAATATGATTGGTCCTTTGGTACATTTCCAAACATCCTTTTTGCAACTCTTTCTGCCAAAGTTCGAGTTTTTTAATAAATCCTTGTAATTTGTCAGATCACGTCAAAATATTCTCATTTCGACCTTGCATTTTTTTATTAAGTTCATTCAAATGCTCGAATATATCAGCCATGTATGCAAGTGTGGCTATCCAGTAATCATCATCGAGGTGCTGGCATATTTCGAGCATATTCTGTGTTAAAAGAAATTCACGCACCTCGTGACGAAGCTCAAATAATCTAGCCAAAACTTTGCCTCGGGATAGCCAACGAATTTCTGCATAAAATAATAAGGATTCATATTCGGCTCCCATTTCTGCACAAAGTAATCCAAAAATTCGCGAATTTATGTGGCTCTTGATTTAATTAAGTTTATGATTTTAATGCATTCATTCATCATGTTTAAAAGTTCTTCTGGCAAATTCTTGACCATCAATGCTTCTCGATGTATGCAGCAGTGTGTAAATTGTACTGTCGGATTTGTTTGTTTTACACAAGAGACAAAACCTTTTTTACTACCCGTCATTGCCGCAGCGCCATCCGTGCAAACAGCAATGCTGTTGCTCCATTGAATATTACATATTTTGAAGAAATCATCGCGGTTACTCGAAAAATTTCTTCACCAGTAGTTTTTTCTGGAACCTCCTTACAAAATAAATAATGTTCTTTAATAAAGTCCTCTTCAACGAAACGTACAATAGCTATCAGCTGTGCTTTATTTTTAATATCGGTTGTTACAAATTTTTCAGCCGATAACAGTTTTTTTAATCAGTGTTCCTAAAATATCGCTTGACATATCATGAATACGTCTTTTAACAGTATCAGCAGACAACGAAAATTTATTCCCTTCCTTAACTTCATTGGGCCCAAGCATAAGTCTAACAATTTCCATGCAATGCTGGTTTAATAAGTGTTTCGCCGACAGTATGTGGCTTCTGATGTGCAATTAATTTTGCAACATGATAGGTAGCTTCTAATGCCTTTTCAGAAACTGTTACGGCCAATTTCATAAATTTCTTCTGTTTTTTATTTTGTTCTAAGCACCTATTAAAATATTGTTTGTCTTTGTTGGCGCAGCTAGGTTGGCTTGAATATAGATGACGCTTTAATTTACTGGGTACCATTGACTCGTTTGATAGCTGATCGCCTCAAATGATGCACTGTGGTCTTGGTGCCGTTTCGTCACCACACCACGAGAATCCATATTTAATGTAGTCTTCATCGTACTTTCTTTTCACTACCTTCTTTAGGTTTTTTGTAACACTTGTGCTGGGTTCTTCATCATCTGTACGTGAAGACAAATCTTTCCGACGTAAAAATTTATCCATATTTAAAGGGGTATAAAACTTAAAAATTTTTATACGAAGAACGTTAACCATACATAATTCAGTAAGATAATTAATAATAATTATCGTTAGTGGTAGGAACGTGTTTATTTAACTTTGTGTTGTAAAATAGTGACAACAATGACATACGAGTGAACGTGATGTACCACGCGCAAATGCAAATAACACATGCGCATAAGTCTTCAACGACGCGCATAATGGTCATTTTGCTTTATTTATGATTAATTTGGTGGGCCTTGGTGTTTACACAACACACTATGCAGTTTTCAACTGTTCTCACCAGGGGACCATTGAATAATTATTTAGTTATAATAATTATTCTATAGTATATTTAGAAAAATAGACATTATTATGAAAAAAAATTGTCATTATGTATACATGATGAAAAATTGTAAAATGTCAAATACAACGTATTTGACCACGGCACACCTGTATCTGGCTCATGACACACCAGTGTGCCTCGGCACACCGGTTGCGGAGCACTGCAGTAGAGTACTTTAAGAGTTAAAACCACTTTTCAATTCCAATAAATATGTTTCATATGACAGTTAGAGAAATTAGCAAAAAACAATTCAAATTTTGATCATACAAACAATAAAATATCTTCTGAGTTACTTTATTATATATTAATTCAACATGGTAGAATAATATGTAAAAAATAGAAGTCTGTATGCATAAAATTATTTATTTAGGTTTTATTTAATTCATTCATTTTATGTTTACATTATTATACCAGCAAACAAAATCCATACCCAATGTATAGCTACACAGACTCTAAAAATAAACAGTGATCTTTAAAAAAACATCACATAAATAAAACACATTAAATAAACATCACATTAAATAAAAGATTAAGATTGGTGCAAAAAACAAATTAATTTTATAAAAAAATTTATACAATCCAACATAACAGAATTAAAATGTTTATGGAAGAATTGTATCTTTTCTATTTAAGTTTAATAAATTATCAGTATACTATTAAACAATGACTTACTTCTTCCTTTAAACATTACATATATACATAAATTTCCAAAAAAATTTGTATAAGTTCAAATCCTCTCAAAATATTTAGTGAATAATGTTTACGGAAATATAAATCAATTCAAAAAGTAGGGTAAATTTTTTAAAATAATTCTGAGTTTTATGGTTCAAGGATCATTTATATATATAAAAAATAAGAACATTTAATGAAATGCAAAATGTAATAATTTTAGATTTTTTGAAATACTAGCCGTTACCCACCCACTTAGCTGGGTATTTCATGATGTTTTATAAATATATACTGTTTATATATAGATATATACATAAAAAATATTAATATCTAAGTCGTAGCATTAATATTTCGATTGTATTGTAAAATATACTTATACCTGTAATTGTCGCCTCTTAGTAAAAAAAAAAGGGCAGAACTCATCTAATTTGTATTTTCTAAAAATCTCTAAAATTGAAGTACAGAATGATGTTTGCACTTTCGTAACCCTATAACAAAGTGGATTCCCACACAACCAATTTTCAGTGGATCTCTACTCTGTAAAATGAACATGCAAGCCAAATTTCAAGCCTAAATCTAACAGAAAAAAAAACGAAATTTTTACTATCAATACCCCCATAATCCCGTTGAGAGTCGTTAACCAAAATAACTGTTCTTGGCAGATTTCAATTCAACAAAAGAAAAACGCAAACCAAATTTCATTATTATAATCCTTGTAGTTCGAAAAAGGGAATTTTTTTTGTCAGTATGCCTGGAAAACCTACAAAAGAAATATGCTTACCAAATTTCAAGACTGTACATCTAATAGTATAAAAATAGGGATAATTATCTATAACGCCCCTCGAGCCCCCGCAACGCCACTTGGGGGTCGATTTTCACAAAACACATTATATAGGGATCTTTAATCCGTGAAAGGATTCTGATGATCATATTTCAAGACTGTACATCCAGTAGTCTGAAAATGAAAATAAATATCTATAACACGCCCCTTAAGCCTGCAATGCCACTTGGAGGTCAATTTTCACAAAATGCATTTTGTAGCATATCTCTACCCTATGAGAGGATGCCAAATTTTAATACTGTGTGTTTCATAGTTTAAAAATCAGAATATTTATTTATATCTCCCCTTAACCCACCCACCCTCGAAACACCCCTTGGGGTCAATCTTTCCAAAACCCATTTTGTAGCAGAGGTTTACTCCATGAAAGAAACATGCTTCCCAATTTTCAAGCAGGTAGGTCAAGTAGTTTAAAAACGAAATTATTTATCTATTACGCCCTTAATCCCCCACACTACTACTTGGGGGTCTATTTTCTCAAAACCTTTTTGTAGCCGATCTCTACTCTATGAAAGGAATCTACTTATAAAATTTAAATTCGGTGCATCTAATAGTTTAAAAATGGAATTAATTATCTATAACGCCCCCTAAGCCCCTGCAATGCACTTGGGAGTCAATTTTCACCAAACTCATTTTGTAGCGGATCTCTACTAATTGAAAGAAATCTGCTTACCCAATTTCAAGATTGTATATCGAGTAGTTTAAAAATGGAAACAATTATTTATAATGCCCCTTAACCTCCCGTAATGCCCCTTGCAGTTCGAATTTCCCAAAACCCGTTCTTAATGGATCTCTACTCCCTGAAAGGAACATGCCTACCAAACTTCAAGTTTGTAGGTTGAATAGTTCCAGAGATATCATGATAAGTCAGTTAGCCAGTGAGTGAGTTGCTTTTCTCCTTTATATATATAGTTTTGGGATATTTGTACGGGAGCGCCTAGAACCCCAACTCTGATTTTAAAAAAAAAATTTCAAAAACCTTCCTGGGGATATACCTAATAATTTCCCAAATTTTTGAGGCAATTGGATGTATGGTTTTTGAATCTATCGAGTACAGACAGACAGACATTCATTTTTATATATATAGATTAAGCCATACAAGAAATTGATAATATATAAATTGGTTAAATATTATATAAGATTGAAAATATAAATTGTTAACTAAAACATTCTATATCTCGCTATCAATTAAAAGCATTAAAATTTCATAAAAAAAATCTTAAGCAACAAAATCTTTTTTAATAAAACTACCCTCAGGCAAAATTAAACAAAATTCGTAAAGATAAGTAATGTATGTGAGTGATTAATTACTTCTTTCTCTTTCATTTTACTCTTCCATTGAAGTAATGTGATTTCATGAGCTTTTGGTGCTAATCCTTCACTAATTTTTGTATTCCAAGAATCAACTGCTTCGGTTAAAATGTTCATCCAAGAAGACAATTGAAGAAATGTCTACAAAAAGAAATCATCTTTATAAGGATGTTAAAAAAAATTATAACTGATGTACAGTTGAGCATTTTTTTTTCCCAATTAAACAAAAGTTTGGATTAAATTACATCAAATTAGCTAACAAATTAAAATATTCTAATTTCACTGATAACTAATTACATAACTTAGATAAAATAGAGTAATGCAAAATCTATATCTACTTAATAACCTGTGCTATATTGCTGAAGAAATAATAGAATTTGACTTAAAAAAATCTTTTATTACAGAAGCATATTTGTCATACATTAAATTATTTTTACATTACCATGCCACTGCATTCCAAACTCTACTCGAAAAATTACGAAATTAAATAAGGACCAGTGGCAACTGACAAAATCAGCAGCCAAATTATTAGTTAAACACCATTACTCAGTAATTTTTCTCTTCATCTCTAAGAAAATCGAAACTATGAGAAAGGTACTTTAACAAAAATTTATTTCTTATCTCTAATGCTTTCATATTAATCACTCAAATGAAAAATATTCTTAATAAAAAAAAAAAACTAACTAATTTCTAATTTTTTTTAAAAAAATGAGCATGCTTGAAGTTAAAAATACAAATAGAGAGCAAAAGTTTATAAAAGTAAAATCATATAAAAAACTTTTTAAAATAAATTCAAAAATTCATTATAACAAGTAATTACAGAAAATTTACATATTATGCAATAAGTATGAGTTACAATAAGTTTTTAATTCATGTTGCTTTTAATTAATATATAAATTATAAAAAAATCTTAAGCTAAATGTCAATTATTATTTGGCATAATAAAATTAGATCTGCTGAAAAGTAATTAAAAATTACTACATAAAAAAAGTATTTTTTTAAGTTAACAATCACACATACTTCTTTTTCAGTAAAAAGTAAAGCAGAAATTTTTTCTTCGCTGGATACAATTTTTGTAACATCAAGTAAAAGATCATCCCATGTTTTTTCCACATGAAACATCTGAAAAATATAGTACAAAAAATTGAAATGTGTATGTAATCAACACTATAAATAAAATTAGAAAATAGCAGAATAATACAAAAATTATATAATGGTTTTATATTAAATATTTTACAAAAATTATATTAACATGGAGATATTTGAGGAATGATAATCAAATTTTTAAAGGGCCTCAATTTTCATGTGACATGTCGAGCACAAACTACACAAGACACTAAGTTTTTAAAATGCAAAAAATATTTTAAATCAAACAGTGAGTGAAAAATAAAATATATTTGAAAAAATTTCATATTTTATTATCAATATATTTGTTCATAAAATTTAATGATTAAATTTTAATTTAATGTAGCTAGTGACCTGCAAGTATTAAAATTCTACATATGATATTCTACACAACCAAGTCTATGAAATTTAAAGTGTATGAATTGAAATAAAGAGAATATTCAATAAAGTCTACTCATCACATTTAGGAGACACATACAATTATTACACAAAAAGGAGGTATTTAATGAAAAGATGTCTACATGCAGGCCTGGATATAGACCAAGCTGCTACAAACATGTCTTATCTTTTATATGTGAAAGAGATATGCAAAAGTTTAATATGATTTAGTTTATTATTTAGATACCATGAAATCGAAAAAATGAGAAATAATATCACAATGTGAAATGGTAGGAAAATAAACAAAAGTTATTGAATTTTGTTTGTTTAAAAGCCAGATTTGAACCTGCTGTGCAAAACAAGATCCAAGCAACTTTTTTTTTTTTACATTTGCTATAAGATATGCACAAGCAATACTAATCATTTAACTTTTTGGATGTTTTGAGTAAATATTTTATTCTAAAAGAAATAAATCACATAAATCCTTAAAAGTCAGTTAGAATTCTAGTTCCAGAATAGTTAATAAAATCCACATTTATTCATTGGAATGTCTGAATGTATATGATAATCATGCAGCGAGTTTTGCCTCCAGGGTAGAAAGCATAGGTCGACGATCACGACCTGTATACAAATTTCTTTTCTTGCTCATTTTTCGGAAGAAAAAAAAATGGAACAGAAATTATGAATAACTTAGATTTTGTACAAGATAACAAATGAATGGGACAATGTGTTAGTTTCTGGTAGTGTTACCAGAAATAAAAATATTGTCATAGCATTTAACTATACAACAATTCACTCACTTAACAACACTTTTTTCCCTCATGATCATATATGTTTAAAAACTACAGGAACCTTTTTTTTTTCAGTTTGGCTTACACACAAGTTTTGAAATCTAGGTAAGTTTTTGAAGAAAAAATGCACACTTGGTTTGTATATGAATCAGCTTATATTCAGAAATGTACAGTAAATTTCACAAATAACCTGCAAAGAAACTGAAGAACCCTACATTTCCATGTTTGGATCACTCAAAACAAATTTCCAGGGGGGGGGGGACCCTATAATGTGACATTGATGAAATTTAAAAATTTCAATCATGTTATTTTTCAAAATTAAAAGAACAAATACATGAAACTTGAACAGAATCGTACGAAAATATAGAGAACCACAAAACCTACCTTTAATTGAACTAAAAAAAAAAAAGAATGCAGTCAGTAATGAATGAAAAAAAAAAACCTTTTTATTTGGCTACCCTGAGGACATTCTCCTCAAGGTCTTCTCCTTAAGAATCCTACTCAATCAAAAATGAACATATGAGAAAAAGAAATAGAGGGGGTAAGAATCAAAGGTCAAATACAGGAAAAAATCAATAACACAGAGGTCAAGAATTTATGATAAAATTATACTATCAAATATTTCATGATCGTTTTTATCTGTAGAATTTTATTAATCAATATTTTTAAAAAATCCTTATTATTTTTATACAACTAAATTACTACAGCTTTTACTATGAACTGTTTTGGCCCAAAAGTCTCAGACAAAACAAAACAAAAAATGAAAATATGATACACTAGTATATTTTTATATATAATTAAGAATACTATCTAGCTTTGTTAAATGTAGTCGATTTCTAATATTCAAACTGGTTGAGCCTTTCTTATTTCTCAGAACTTTTTTTTTTTTTTGCACTTTCTTGACATTCAAAATTATTTATCTGGATGAACTAGTTTGTGGAAATAATAAATAATTTCCCTACTTCTTTGTTTTACTCTATATCATTTTAGCAATTTTTATATTGAATATACATAGATAACAAAAAATTAGTTTTCTTTTTTAACTCGGTTTAAGTGATGAATTGGCCATCAAGACATGATTTCACTTAAGTTGTGATTTATTTTAAATTATTTTTATTATTAGAATTTGTGGAGAGTATTTTTATATTTTAAGACACTGTATCTGAACTTTTTATATTGTTGAAATAAAGGCTCTTAATATTCTTTTCAGATCTTTGATAAATCAGATTGATAGTTTTCTATAGCTTCCTTCCTTCCTCAGAGTTTTGACAGCAGAAGGTGGGGCCTTGGCCTTCTCAAGAAGCCTTTTTCACACCACCCTTCTTCCTGCTAGTGTTCAAATTTTAGTTCTCAAAACAGGAGATCTTTTTCTAGGCCATCAATCCATCTTAAATTTAGCCTGACTTTTCTCTGTGTGCCAACTGGTTGAGCATTAAAGACTTTTTTAGTTGTGTGGTCTTATCTCATTCTGACAACATAGCTTGCCCATTTAATTTGTTGTATTTTGATGAAGTTAACGATGTCAGATTCTTTATATGAGTGATAAGAGCTCGAAACTCAATCTTCTTTGCCACTTTCTATTTCCTGAATTCCTCCAAAAATAAATCTTAAAACCTTCCTTTCGCAGATACTTATCATGTTATCATTGTTTAAGACATGGACCCAAGTTTCACATGCTTTTTTTTAATACCAATTTTAAAACACTTTACTCAACAGAACCTTTGTTTTTCCTTTGACTAAATTTGATTTCATATATTTTTGTATTCCATTAAGACACCTATTAGCCATAGTAATTCTCTTTTGGATTTCAGCAGTACAATCATTCCTATTGTTAATTTCAGAACCTAAATAAGTGAAAGTCAACAACATCAAAATTACTCTTTAATTTTAAAGCAGAAATTGTTAAAACATGATTTAGTGCAAGGCATGTTTTTCCATAACTGTAAATATTAAATATATAGTATTAATATATTTCACTAAAGACTACTTTTGTGTGTGAATGATTCTGTGATTTAGAATTTTGAAAGAAATTTCATTATTATAAAATTAATAAGTAATAAGTTTTCTAACTTCTGTATCAATATTGAATATCATCAAAAAGCAAGAAGGAAAATCAAATATACTAAATTCCTTTGTTTAACTTAAGAATGCCTACAAATACAGCCTTTAATGATAATTTAATCAGAAATAATGATTCTAGATTTTAAATGTACCTTTCTTTCATTTCCATCATTACATCTTTCCAATTTCTCAATAAGAAAAGATTGACCTAAAATATCATTCCAAGATGAGATAATGTATGCTGGCTGAAAAGAAAATTTTTTGTATGAAACAAAAATAATTTTTTAAGGACAATTTTGAATAAATAATACAATTTTTTAAAAATTATGGACTTAAAAAAATTAGCTAGCTTTTTTTCAGATATTTTAAGTAATAAAAAGAAAAATGAACATTTATAATAAAAATTATATAAATTTAAACAAAAATTATTTAGAAATATTATTTTTCTGATAAAATATAACTATGAATAATTATCATCTCGATCATGTTCTTTTAGATTATGTAAAAATGGATATGAAGAATATTATAGTTATTAATTATTTAAACGAAGTGAATTATATGAGATAAGATTCTAATACTATTATATTATATCAATTAAAGAACAAACTTTAAAATAAAAACAAAAATAATTGGGGGGGGGGGAGGAGAGGGTTAATTTTATTGATTCAAAGTGTTCAGAAATTTTGCAAAAAGTTTCAGAAGAAAAAAAAAGACCTTTTGTACTCAGAAATAAGTTTATGATGAGACAAAAGAATGATTTATGTCTATTGTTATATGGTTATTGTTTTAAAATGGAAAGGCACATGTAATTAACGAGCAGATTCTCTCAGAGTAAATTATAATTTATTTTGGAGCTCTATTATAATTACAGTAAAGGTTCTTTTAACAGAGGAAGTAAATAACACATACATACAAATCTACAATAGAACAGATTCAAATTCACACAACTCACAGATCAATTCAAACACATAATCAAAATTTTGTATAAAGTAAATAAACACAAAGCCACTGCTAAATGTTTGACTCCAACTTTGTTTCACTGCATTACATTTACACAGGCTGCAAAAACTATCTTAAGTTTTCTTGTTAAATAATAAAAATCCCAGACCCTTTCAGGATTTTTATAGGCACATTTATTTTTATTGCTAAATAATTAGCAAAGATTACTCCTATTAATTTAAAATTATTGAAAGATAATTGTTTCCTAACATACAAACAATCTTTTTAACCAAACATTCCTTCAACAGAGAAGGGAACAATATCCAAAATTTCAGAAATAATAAACAAGCATAAAATAATCTAATTTTATAATGTATGATTATGCATCTTGATAAATAAAATTTTTATGACAAATTTCCTAAATATTTGAATCTGATTTTTAAATAGAATTAACATAATTGTTTTCTTTTGAAAAATGTTTAGACTAGTACTGCATATAATATTTATAAATATTTTTAGCATATAGTATTTATAAATATTTAAATTTTCATTAAATGCAAAATCAATGTTTATACAAAAAAAAAATCATTTTTTTTCTGAATTAATATAAATGATATTATTGAATTATGATTGGCAATTAAGTAAGCAAAAGAGTTGCAACAGATTCCTTTCTTGACTTACAACTAATTATCCTCAAGAGGAAAATCTTTCCAGGAATTGTTTGATCAGGAAACCTTTTCAGAATTGTTTGAGGACCTCTTTATGTGAAGGAACCAATGCACATGCAAATGAATTTTACTATTTAATGTAAAGAGATGCATACTAGGGGAGGATGCTGATAGCAAAATTTTAGAAGATGGTGATGGTTTACATTATACACTGGTGTTCAAAATTAAGAGAATTTGCATATTTTGTCAAATTTCAGGAAAAGATCTGAACAAAAATCGTTGTAATGTAAAAATACTGTTTTGAAATAAAAATGCATATCTTGTACACCAAATACTTAAGCGTGTATGTGCAAATGGGGAAAGCTAGTCAATGAATAGGACTAATAAGCAAATGTGCCAGAATCTGCATTTCGTTCACCAGCATGCCTATTTAAATTTCTAGGGTTTTTTTTACCAATAAGTTGAATTAAAATTAAAACAGTAAAAATGAGTAACCACCAATGTTTAAAGGATGGAATTAGGAGGTGAATTGAGGGTCGGCTAGAAGAAGGGCAGTCTCAAATCCAGATTTGTAGAGAATTCAATTTAAGGCCCAGCGTTGCATTCACCTTATAGAAAATTTTTAGGATATTAGATTCATCGAGAAAAAGCCTGAGCAAGGTCATCCAAGAGCCATGATGACCAGAGAAGATCACCATTTGTCTATCGTAACAAAGCATAACAGGAATGCTACAGCTTCTCAACTTTCTCGTGAGTGGAATGTGGCCACAGGAACCTGAGATTCATGGGTGACTGTTTCCAGAAGACTCCATGAGAGAGGGCTGTTTGTTAGACCTGTTGTTTTCCTTCCTTTCTGTTCTGTGAACAGGAAAGTCCATTTAAAATGGTGCAGATATCATAGAGATTGGAACATGGATCAATGGCCGACCATTCCCTTCACTTATGAGTCCCGGTTAAGCCTAACCAGTGATTCTTACCGTACTTTCATATGGAGAGAACCAGGGACCCGCTACCTGCCCTTCAGTGTCTGAGAAATTGACCATTATGGCAGCAGAGGCTTGATGGTCTGAGCAAGCATCACGTTGGATGCCTGCACATAAATCCATGTCTTTCAAGGAGGCAAGGTGACTGCTGTGAGGTATAGGGATGAGGTCTTGAGCCTTATGTTTGCCTTTTCATGGGAGAAGTTGGCTCTGGTCTTATTTTAATGGATGACAATGACAAACCACTTACAGCTCATCTGGTCGATGAATTTCTGGAAAGAAAGTATATTCGTTGCAAAGATTGGCCAATTAGATCTCCAGACCTCATACATATAGAGCATGCCTGGGACACTCTGGGGAGGGAAATTGAAACTCGAAAAACCCCTCCAAAAAACATCCAAGGCCTGAAAACAGAGTTGTTGAATGAGTGGGATTTATTGCCACAGGAACTCACTTCCTTATTTCCCGTATAAATTCATGCTGCAAGGCCTATACATCTGTAAGAGGGGACCATATCCCCTATTAATTTTTTTTAATGGTTTATTCTGCAGCTGCTGTTTCATACTGTCCAATTTCGATGAGTGGAACACATGATCATGCATGTACAGTTTTATGCTGGATTGGTTATTTTTGCATTATGTCAACTTTACGTACAAATTTTATTAAAATCTGCCCAGTAGTTCTATAGATAATCGACCAAAACTGAAAATTCTCTTAATTTTGAACACCAGTGTATTTGTGAAAGCTGCTATGTGAAATACCTACCTATTTTTGCTTAAGACATGTAGTCTTAGTATCATTAGTAAGAGGTCAAAAGGTGCCCGGATCCAAGCATCTATATGACTTCATCCGATATCAGATAAGTAATATTTGTTATAAATTTACAGAGGGTGTTTTTACTCCCATTTAGAGCAAATAAAAGTTGTTGATTTTACAATATGTCTCTTCCTTCCATTATCTCTCATGCTAATGCAAACTCAGGCTTGCAACCATGTTACAGCTTAACAGAAACAAATAGCATAAAAACATTCTAATAAACTTATGTTCAAATACAAATGTGCAGTAAGATAAGAAAATTAATTTTTAGAGTAATATAAAAAAAAAGATAAATTTTAAATTTCCAGAAACAACAATTATTTCCATAACTTAAATATTGTTACATACAGGAACAGAAACATATAATTATGTGAGATTTATCTTTAAAATATACTTATATACAATATAAAAAAGTAAACATACCTTAACAAAATTTATAAATAAACAAAATGATTATTTTACATTATAGACATACGACATGTAAGCAATATGACACTCATGTTTTTTTAGCTAATAAATTACCCTATAGAGCTACACTGTGAATGAATTTATATTTAAAAATAAAATTAAATCTAAAGTTAACACAACACACATGATAATTAGCTAAGAATTAAAATAACGTCTTCTCTAAGTCAAAATTTTAAATGTATCATATCACAATGAAAAATGTAAAATATATATTAATTATTTATGTTATTCACCTGTTTTTTATTTTTATGAATTAGAGATTCCATCAAATCTTGATACTTAGTCAATTTTGCCCGGTCAGTAGACTTTGCAACAGCTCCTGAAGTTTCAGTTGTACTTTTAACCTAGAAATTAAACATTTAATAAACATAATTAGTTCAGTAAATTTCCTCTAAATTAATAAATGAAAATATGTAATAGTGCCTAAAAAAAATTTTTTTAATGAAATATCAAAGATAAAAAGGAAGGGGGGGGGTGAATAATAAATTTCCTGCACATGTGGAATATGTAATGCAACATTGATTTGGCATAAAGAAAAATTGGAACTACAAAATTTCAGTAAAAATGCACAACAAATACTCTATTAACCTGGTTTTTAGAATCCTGCATAAGAGAACCTTGAATATGTGGGCCCTTTTTAATTACAGTAGTTTCTTCTTTATCTAGGCCAACAAATAAAAGAAAGCGTTCCTGCCAGCTTGGAAGCACAGTAGATTTCTAAAAAATATTTTTTATCAATAAAATTTTTTTTAAAAAAAATTGATGTTAAATATAAAATTTATTCAAGCAATAAACTATCAAATTATTTACAATGGAAAACATATGCAAAATTAATACAAGATTTTAACATCATTATGACTTATAGTATAGGCACTATAGCAAAAAATCAATGTACTAAAAAAATAACTAAGCTAAAAAGGAATTGTATACTTGAGGAAAACATAAAACATAATAAAAAATATATGGTATGGAAATTGAGTAAATAAATACAAGAATTTTAACATCAACATCTTATTACTTATTTTATAAATTAATACTAAGAAATCACACCTATATTTACAATTAATTAATAAACAATATAAATCAGATGTTTAAGATTTTCTTTCATCAACAAACCTCAATATTTGATTCTTCATAATTTCTAATTAAAAATTTGAGCTCTAAATTAACAGCGTGAATTCCTTTTTTTCTGTTTTCAATAAGTCTTATGAAACACTTTTTACAGTCTTGAACAATGTTTTGAGCCTACAAGGAAAGTACAGAAACATCTGAATCTTTAAACAAATAAAATGCACAATTATATCTTAAAGATAAAAATGCAGTAAATATAATCTTAATTCTTATCTTTCATAAAGCATTTTCCAATCTTCTACACTTTCTCTTGTATACATAAAATTAATTAAAATTAATTAACTACTTAAATATTCAAACAGTCAAACAATTATTATAGTCTGATATCAGCTAAAAAATAATAAGAGAGTAGGCAAAGAAGTAAAGAAAACTATGCAAGATTTTCCACATGTAAAATTTCTAATGTTATCTTGGTCTTAAAGGATTTCCCCCTACCCTCTCCCCATATATTCTCATGTTGCAGCCCCCATGAAATAACTAACATATGTATGTAGCCCACATGAAATAGCTGACATATGTATGCGGTCCAGCAGAAAAAGAGGTTGAGTACCCCTGCTAAAGACAATGGATGCTATGTTTAACACCAGCTATCAGTAGAAAAACTTGCTTAATTTTGTTAAAACCATCTGCTCTCCAAATTTTTCGAGTAATGTGGAAGCTAAGTCAAGCAATAAGTACTGTTAGCAAGATATGTACATATATATACATTAGAATATATATATATATATATATATAACATTCAAAGTAAAACATAAAAAAATGCTAGTATCAAATTATTTATATGTATATACATATATATAAATATATATATAGTCTACAATAAGTTCTTTAACATTAATTATTTATGTTTATATCAGTTCCCAATTTCTTATTATTTTATGGATAACTTCATAAAACTGCTGAAAATTTTTTAAATATGAATGCTGTTTAATACTTTTATAATTATAAAACAAAATAATTCAATTAAAATTTTTATCATATTAATTAGTATATTTTTAAAGAGTTCATTTACTTACACCATTACATAATGTGATAATTTCTTCAGCAAATTTTTAAAAAGAAAATTTTTTTACAATCTGTATTTTAAAGGATGTAAAGGCCCCTTTAAAACTAAAATTATATTATAAATATAACTTTGTAAATGTAAAAATATTAGCTAGCTATATTTAATAGGATAAAAAAAAATAACTAATAGAAACTTAAAGCATTTTTTTTTAGAAAAATTTTATTCCTAGTAAGAAATAAAGACAAGAAATTTACATTATAAACACTTCTTGTTGGATAACAATATACAAATTTTCTTTCAGATTATCACTTTTAATATTTTTCATATTTTTTACTTAAGAATTAAAAATCTTTAAGTTAAAAACCCTCCACTAATACATGAAAAAAAAAACCACATAAGCAACTGACAATGATAAAAACTTGTGAACAATAAATTAAAGTTAAAAATCATTTTAAATATAAAAAAAATAATTTGTTGGTAAAAAGGATCATATGGACCAAAATCTACTGCTTTAAAAAAGGTAATCATCTAAAATTAGCACACTACTTTTGTAAGAATAGTAAAATATATAGGCAACTATACACACACATATACATTTAACTGCATCAATGCAGAAAAGGAAGCCTATACTTAAACATTTGAAAATTTCAAAATACATTGTTGCCATTTATGCAAATAATTATTAAATTAAAAGTTTTTTTAAATAATCTGAAATGCTACACTCTGAAGCTCACTTTGCATTGAAATGTAGATTAAATCTATGTGTATAGAAAAACAAATATATTAACTATGAGCAAATCTATTTTTTATGATATAAATACCTAACAAAATGAATAGAGAATTTTAAAAACACAGAAGTACAGACAGATAATTAAAAAACAGAGATACTAACATCAGACAATTCTGTTTCATCAGTATTTTCTTCAAGCCCATTGATGGAATTTTTCAAACTTTCAAAACTGTTGATAGAGCATTTTAAATCATCTTCTAAGCCCTCAATAAACTCTTCAAGAAGCTGCCTGCATTTCGAACGTGTTCGAGATACCTACAAAAAAATTGCTTTCTTTACTAAAAGAATACATTTATGAGGGAGATATCTTTTGTAGAATAATGTTTTTTAAACTTTGCGGTTCACAAAATGTTTCATATTAATAATGTAAAATAACAATAATGCAGAAAATATTTTATTAATTCATTTTTAAATCTAATTGTATTATAGTAAATTTTGCAATATTTAATAAAAAGGAAATAGAAAACATAAACAAGTATAAAAGTATTTCTTAAAATTAAATTAGAATAAAATATACTTATTTAATTCAAAAATTCATTTTTACAAAACTTTTAGAGTTTTAAAACATTTAATTTACATTTTAAATATTTATATATGCCTGTTAAACTATAAATCAAAAATATATAAAAGTCATAAATTGGTAATGTATTCTAACAACAAACCTCTTCACTTAATTTTAATTTTCTAGCTTTGAGATCCTGTAACTTTACTAAAACATTTCCCAGTATGCTTTCTTTTAATGAGGTTGTATGCTTCAGTATTTCTTCTATATATTCAATGGATGTTTCCTTCAAAAAAGTTAAGCAATTTTTTTTTATTCCATTCAATTTTATTTTATCTTTTTATTTAGATTTCTACAAAAACATACCTGTTCCTCCATCAGTTGTTCAGCATTCTCAAATTTAGCAAGATCATTTTCAAATACCTCATTCTGAACAGTTAGAGAATCACAAAGTGCAGAACATAAATTTCGCCAACCAAAAATAAGTTCTGCTGCCTGCAAAAAAAAAAAACCCTCATAACATGAAAAGCATTTTATGAACCAAATAGAAATGATTTTATTGAAAAATAATTTAATATAGATGCAAATACCACAAAATTACACAAACCTCAGAATTCAGATCATATTCAACAGCATTTATTTTCCCCAAAATCTGTCTAAAAGCCGCAATCTTTTCTTTTTGCCTATCAATTGTTGTCAAATAAAGTTGCTCACAAAATTCCAATTCCTCCTACAAAATTAATATTTTATATTACTTTTCAACTAGAAAATTCAATCAAGCAAACATAAGAAAGAGCCAGAACATCATCTGACATTTAAAAAGAAAAAAAACTTTAGAAGGATAAGTGATAAAAGCTTCAAACCCCAATTATTGAAACGTTTGTACCATTGAGATGCACTATAATATATACTAAGTACTAACATTTATATTAGAGCAACAAAAAGAACTACTGATAACAGATCATTTTAAAACACAGCCATGTGACAAATGCCACTATCTACTACTCAGACTCAATTTCAATGATGTGATATATAAGAATTTAAAAATACCATTAAATTTAATATGCAGCAGTTCAATATTTTTCCATGTGATTATAAGGGGAAAATTAAGAAAACTTATTCTTTCAGCACTAATTCATAATGCTGACTAGGTTGTTGTACTCCTTCCATCTATGAAATTTAAAATGAAATAGCAGACCTATAATGGATAGCAAATCAACTATAATTTTAAGCGATACCAATTTAAAACACCACAATATATAATGTACACTTACATTGTTGGATACATGTAACATTCATATAAATAATTTTTATGAAAATACAGAAACATTCAGTAGCCATCTTACAGAGAAGATAGTGGGACTAAGTGTACTGTTCCCTTTAGCAAATTGTTTAGATTTTTATTCACAAAGAAATGAAAACACCAAGGAAATGAATTTGTTGAATGCAAATAATAAGATAGAAAAAAACTTAAAAGAAGAAATCTGTATATTAAATTTATGGAGTTGATATTATTTACTTCCTTTTAAAATATGTATTAAAACTTTAGTATTTTGTTTGACACTTTGGTAACTCTTCAACTGCTTAGTCTTGAAAAAATAAAATGAAATAAAAAAAATTTAAAAGAATCTATTTTTACCTTACAACTCTCAGAATCAAGAATTTCTTGCTCCAGTTCTTCTAATAATGCAATTTGCTTAGGAGTATAATTATGCGCACTTGGCAATATTTCTGAAAGCTATTTTAAATTTTTTAAAAAAACAGGAAACATATTTTTAAAAATGCAATGAATAAAAATGCATACACATATACGAAACATTACCCCCCAAAAAAGTACCAATAATTATAATATAAATGACATTGAAAATATATAATGTTTATATAAAAAATTTCCAGCTTTGTATTTTATTCAAAACTTAAATAATAAATTTCTTTTACCTGGAAATATGTTTTTTCAATTGATTAAATGTATTAATTAAATGGAAGACTTCTTTATAGAAGAGACTTAACAGAAAAAAAGAAATTTCATGCATAAAAAGAAGAAAAGATATAAAAATATAAAATAGTCAAAATAAATTTACATACTGTTTTCATTGGTTGTTTAGTGCTTGTTCTTTGGCTTTTTAATTTTTCCAAAGCTTTCTTGAGATTTTTCATCTCATTATCAAAATTCTCTATAGTATAAAATATGTTCCCCTTACACATAGATAACATATCAAAAGCCTACAAAAATAACAAAACTTTTTAATTTTCAGAATGGTTACATTAAATAAAGACTTAAACATAAGAATATAATACTTTTAATTTAAAAATGTCCTTCAGTAAAATAAATTTATCATGAAAATTATCTTTTAAATAAACTCCCCCCCCCCCCATATTTTGTTTTGAAAAAAGATTCAATAATCATAATTATTGCTATTATTGTTGCCATATTTACTTAAATAGTTAAGGAAAAAGCATCTCTTTGTTATTTTGAAACAGTCTTCAAGTTAGTCAATTATATTATAATATTGAAAAGATATTAAAGCAGTAGGATTTTTCAACAATATAATACACGCTCATACGCTATTTATAATGTATGTTTAATGATAAAATAGCCTCAAAACTCATTTTTAAAAAGAGCATTGGAATTGAGAAGTAGTAACAATATATGTTAAGCAAAGGTAATTTTCATCTTGAATGGAGCTAGAATCCAGTTCTGCCAGAATCCAAACTGGGAAAACTGCTTTTTAGAGTTTTTAAGAGTAGAATTATTTACTGTGGTACATTATGTGGCTTTTCAGCTTTTGTTGTTAGAAAAAATACATTATATGATGCTTTTACTTTTTTTCATTGATATCAGCAATTGGAGTCTTTTGCATCTGATTTTAATCTTGAACTTGCAGCGGTCTCCACCAAAGGACTGACTTCCTGTTAGGGAACTAATGACTTACAAACAGTCCAGTAGTTTTGAGTGGGAAAGTATACAAGACAGGACAATATCAACACTTAAGTCCGAGGGCAAGTCAACCTTTGACCTTCTTTGGTCATGCCAACAGAGAAGTGACTGGTGTAGTTCCCATGCCAATCTCTGGCTTCAAAGTCCATCGCACGCAGGGTGAAAAGGACCAATGGCCAAATGATAATCCTGGCTATGTCCAAACAGAAATGATTCTGCATCATGAGTCTCTTTTGAAGGCATGGCATATTCCACCAAAAAGACATAAAAAGAAGAAACATATACATTCCAAGAGATTCTACCAGACAAACTATCAAACTGACTCTCAGATTCATTTCCAGATTGGCTTGTATGCTTTTGTACCTATGATGACTTATCAAGCACTTTGTTGTTCATACCATTCCATAGCTGTCTTTAATGCAGAAAATGCTTCAGTATTTGATGGACCCTTGCTACTTTCGTTGTTGTTGTTGTCCTCATCTTCATCTGTTTCATCGTCGACAGGGTCGGATTCTTCTTGCATGGAAGTCACATTCATGTCACCATTTAGCATTTGAAATCCACAGTCTTCTGCATCACTCCGCTTTCCCCTTCGCGAAACAGTTCAATATTTCAAGTTTTGTTTTTATGTTCAAGACATTGTGCTTTCATTTTAAATTCGAAGCCATAGCAGTTCACAACTCAACAAAAGAGCATGTATACACCCCTTCACTTGGAAATAAATTGACCTAATATTCCGTGCAGAAGTTTACCAAATCACACAACTGAAATTCCCCAAATATCCCTCGCCTTGGGTTTTCCTGTCACTTTTGACCTCACGTGAAACAACTGTTGAGCATTGTACTGTTCGAAAAGATATTCATAAACAGTACATGCAGTTGACAAAAAAAAACTGATTCGGATATTTGACATTCTGGATAATAAACTTTCGGACAAACAACGCTCTACTGTATTTATAGTAAATGGGAAATCACATGATCTATATAGGTGGGTGGATAGATGTAGTTTATTCAAAAGGTTGCTGTTAGGCGACTAGCTAGTTTATTATTAAACCGTGGGTCCTGAAGGGATGAACCATAGATAAATCAAAAGCTATTAAAGATTAAATTACTAGAAATTATTACACACACATATACATATATATATATATATATATATATACTAGCTGACCCAACAAACATTGTTTTGCCAAATAACTGCCCATAAATTAAATTTGTAAAAATTTATGTGGTTCATTTGGCATTGGCAGCAATGAGCCCACTTTGTGATAAACTTTGCCTTTGATTTTGAATGTTGAATTAAATTGTTGACCATTTCCAGTATTATTTTTAACTATTTCTGTTGCTCTGAATGATGCCATTTGGAAACATGAATTGAATGTTCGAATTGACTTCATGAACAGGTTAGAATCGGGATCCGTACCGATCAGTAAACCGTTCAATGGTTCAGGTGGTGTTTCAATTTCCGGTAGTTGCACTTTTCCTGACACGCAACACATCCCAGCTGGCTCATTTTTAAATTTAAGCACATTCAAATGAGCGTAATATTTAACATTGGGCTCATACTCGAATGCTAGATGACAGAATGAATCGGATGTAAATACTTGATGTACTTGTTGGTCATTTGCTCTGAGTGTGTCAAATAGGAAAAGACGTGTTTGTTGATTTTGTTCAACTCGTACCTCTTGTGATTGTGATTTACACAACTGCGCCATTTTCACACATACATCTTCATTATCCTGTTGGATTTGTTCGTCTGTTCTTTGAGCTCTTCTGTTTCGCATGACTGTAGATTTAGTAATTCGATGGCCTGTAGATTTAGTAATTCCTTTGCGTCTTGCTGGCATTATTTACTGTACAAAACACACAAATACATCAAATTGAAGTACCTAATGCTAGAAAACAGTATACTGATAATGTATCTGTTCTTTTATTATTTTACCTCTACCTTTCACAATTATAAAATACGTATGTATTTCTCTTTGCATTGAAAATGATTCCTGAAAAGTTTGAGTGCACTGAGTACTACAGTTTTATTAATAATAAATAAACTCATAAATAATAAATAAGAACTCAAAATGTTTCAATCATCTGTACTTTTTGAAATATCATAAAACTCTTTCACGTGTAATAAAGCTCAACAGAAATATATTATTTACAACTTCCCTAAATGACAGTGATGTATTTATCTTCCTATAATTTTTCTCTGGGTATGGGTTTTCTTTTTACTCTGACAGAGTAGTATTTTCACAACTGGCGCGAAACCGATTTTTGACGCCAAGCAAAACAACAGACAGGGGTTTTAAGGTTTTTAATTAATATCTTCTCAACTAATTGCAATATCGGAATGAAAAATAGTTTACGTTCTATTCTCAGACCTACTGAATATATGCACAAAATTTCATAAGATTTGGTCCAGTCGTTTCGGAGGAGTTTGGCTACAAACACTGTGAAACGAGAATTTTATATATTAGATATATCATACTAACAATTGAATAAAAACAATTAAATTTTTATTAATCATTCTTCTGCTAATAGTTATTTTAACACTAGAATTTCCTAAACATTAACTTGACATTTAAAATTCTGCCAAAGTCATTTCGATAACGGATACAAAATATATAAAATAATTCTAATAACTAAATAAATTGCTGGACTACTGTTCAGTAGGGTTTAGTTATAAGACTTCTGAATATTATTTCAAGTAATTATCGTATATCATGATTCTATATCATAAAAAACAGTAACAAAACAAAATACTTAATCTTGTAAAATGGAATAAAACAATATTCGTAAATATTAGTAGTATAAAAAGCAAAATCATAATTTCTGTGAGAATATGAGTGTTTTTATCAATATCTATTGTTTTCATGCATAATGTTTAGTAAATACCTCATTTGCAATTAATGCAGTGATATTCAATTTTTCCTGTACATTTTCCACACACCATTTTCATGCAAGTGACACGCATTTTTTTGTTGCATTTCCATTACACTCTTTAATTTCACACTTTTCACATTTTAGTGAATCTGTAATTCCTTTAAATTCAGTATTTATCTGATTTTTCAAATTTCATGCACTTAAAAAATTTGAACATAATAACAGATAAGCAAATGCTATGTTATGAAACACTTAGCCATAATGATTTTAGTATAAATGACTCATTTTCACTAAACACAATAACACTGCATTCAAGGTCAAATAAATCTGTGATATTACTTCTGGAAGTTTGTTTTATTAATGTTATCTACCTAATAAACTATTTTCTGTTGAATGACAGCCATTTATAATAATAAATTACCTTAGTATCGAAATGACACCAGTAGATATTCTAGGTATATTTATTTGTAAAATATTTCCTACAAAACTTTTCCTGTGTAATCACCCTAGTAAATGATTAAAAGTCATAAGAAATTTTCAAAATCCCCTCAAAAATGCAGAAAGGAGAACAAACTAAACAGGTTATGGTGCCCAATCGACACCAACGGACATTCTAGTGCTAAGTAACAACAAATGTGAGAAGTTTTGACCATGCAAGTTTTTCTAATGAGCTATTTGTATGCAAGCAGATTTGTAGTATAAATTTAATGTCAAAATTGTTTTCCAAACATCTGGTAAAGGCTAGTGTGCCCCTGGGGTACACTAATCATTGTTTAAGAATTTCTGTTCTAAAGCAAAAGCATAATTTAATTAATAACAATCAAATATATTAAAAAATTACATTCTCAAACAAAATAAGAAAAAATTAATGAACTTTTAACCTCTGTTTGCAGTTTCTTTTGGGAAGCTTCTTGATTAAATACATTAAGGGTATCCAAATCAATTTCATCAGTTTTTGCAGAGCTCTCTCTCTCTCTGTCTTGCTTTCCTCTAAAAATATT
The DNA here is from genome assembly GCA_019973975.1 of Trichonephila clavata. Classification (NCBI taxonomy): domain Eukaryota; kingdom Metazoa; phylum Arthropoda; class Arachnida; order Araneae; family Nephilidae; genus Trichonephila; species Trichonephila clavata. The sequence continues at coordinate 33,592 of BMAO01029378.1, read as the reverse complement.
AATCTTTTTTTTAAGTATTTTTTCCTCTAGCATATTTCTTTGCATAACTGACAAAATGAAATCTTTATGTTTCCCAATCAAATCAGCAAACTGTAAAAAATAAATTATGCATTAATAAACCTTTTTTCTTGCTAATTTTTAAAATAAATAAAATACTAAGTTGTTTATTCTGATACTTCAACTGCAATACTTTTAGTAATTCACTGGTGAAATAGCACTACAATCATTATAATTATTTCAACTGCTAAAATTGCACTATATTTGTATTTTAATTCACAAAACAACTAAATATATTTAAAATAAGTAAAAAAATAATAAGCATACAAATAAAAGTCAGAAAGCATGTTTATAAAACATTTTTAAATAATTTGTAGCCATTTAATACTCAGTTTGTATAATTATATTGATGAATTTAGATCTAATTTTAAAAATTAAGGGAAAAAATACTTCCCACTGTACACATTAAATTTCATAACATTCTAAGCCAATATCTCTGGTCATTTGGAAAGAATTATTTTTTAGTTATTTATCACACAAATTAACAGTATAATAACAGCTATATTTTTATAATCTTAAAGAATAGTTCAAGCAAAAAAAAAAAAAATTGGCAGTTGTTTAAACTGCCGATAGAAGTGAAAACTTAGAACTTTTAGTATTAAAATTTGAAATTTCATAATATTTGAATTAAAATTATCAACATCAATCTGGTTTTCACATCTATTGACACTTCGAGCAACAACTAAATGCATGTTTATATGGTTTTTTATTATTCAAATATATTACGGGCTGTACAAGATCATGACAAAATATAAATACAATATTCAATTGAAATAACAATTAATATACAATCATATTATTTATGGATAGCATTTGTATTTTCTTAAATTTCAATGTACTGGATTTTTAACATTATTTTAAATGTTTGCATCATTGTCATCATTAATTTCAACAATACCTAGACTTTTTGTACTTTCAATTATTTCATTTTGTTCTAAAAAAGATACAACAGGCTAATGGTAACTAAAGTAAGAAAGGAAAATGATTGATTTAAATTTACCTAAGTATTGCGTAAAAACCGCATCGATCCTCGTTTTATATTTTGTAGTACTGAGTTTTCGATCATTGGACATATTTAAATTAAGTGTTTCATTTAGAAATTCAATTAGGGGTAGATTTTTATCATCTGCAAAGTTTATATTGAAGTCTCCACTTAAAATCATCAGTACATTATCATATTTTTCACCAAATCTTTTTTCGAGTATTTCAGAACCTTCTTTAGTATAAATCATCAAATTTTTGAATAAAAATTGTATATGTCTCATAGATTTTCCAGGCGAAATATAACCGGCAACCATTAATATGTATTGCCCATTCTCGGAATCGCAACGAGCAATGCACAGAAAATACACATTGAACTTTTCACTAAACCCATTCAATTTTTCACTTATAAGATATACACAGCACTGTACGTCAGTTGTATAACTACAGATATACTGCTATAAGCATTTCGATGATGCAAACACACGAGATTTCACCCATTCAAAAAGTGTCTAAGGTGAACAACACACTGCACATGCGCCAGTCAAAGCATGTCGGTGACCAAACTCATAAGATTTTCCCCTACCAAAAAGTGCCCAACGCCGCAAAAGAAGTTGTCACTTCAAAAAGTAGAAACTTTATATAACTTAAAAGTAATGAGATGTTACATTAATAAATATTTTCCTATATATTTAGTGTGTGGCAACAATTTGTTGATTTGAAGGGCAAATAAAAACAAAATTGTAACAGGAGTAGTAATTATTTATTCACTGTGTAATTCAACACAGGAAAGTTACACTGATTTAAAAGTTTTATCCAAGTCTCGCACTACCACCACACTCATGCAATATACACAGATTTACTCAAATTCACAAGTATCGATCAACTCTTTCCAGCACAGCAAGGGGTAGGTTGACAATTGCTTAGTGAATATTCTCCTCAATTGGACAATAATCTTCTGATGATCAGTGTATACAAGGGATTTCAGGTACCCCACAAAATTGAATCTGGTGAGCCTGCAGACCACCGAATATTGCTCCTCAAAGAGATTGAGCATTGAGAGAAGTTTTACTGGTATATAAATGCCATGTAGTAAGCAATTGTAGTTTATGCCGTGAGTGTCATGGCTTCATTCTGATGAAACCCTACTTCCCCTGTATCCCATATCATCAATCCTTGACATCAAAATCTCCTCACTCAATATAACATCACAATCAGAATCCACTGTAACTGCAATGTCATTCTCTTAAAAAAATAAGGGGCAATAATTCTTACTTTCAATATTGCATATCAAACAGTAGCAAGCTCACAATTAAGGGACCTCTTATGAAGTTCTCCAGGATTGTTATCACTCCAATTAGGCATGTTCTGCTTGTTTGTGCACACAGAAAGATGGAAATCAGCCTAATCACAAAAGTACATAAGCACATCATCAGGTAAAATTTCAAAGAATGTTTTACATACTGACTGACATGAATGCATTCAGTGAATTGTTGGACCACTGGTAAAGATAAAAGTGGAAATCACATCGTGAAACATTCTCTTCCCAGAACAATCAGACATTCCAAGAGCAACTGCATGCCAAGGAGATTGCAAAAATAGGCTACCTTGCAATATTTTGGAAGATCTCATGGACTGGTTCCCTTTTCTTCTAATTTTAACACTGTAATTTCTTCTGAATGTGTTTGCCCTCATAATAGTCAACTGCCAACCAAGAACAAGAGTTTGAGAGGTTATCTTGAAGTGTAAATAGTTTTACTGTGTGGCAACAATTGAGTGGCCATTACAAATGTAAGCATTGATGGCAAGTGCAGAGTGTTCCTTCATCTATTGCCTTTTAATACTGAAGTGAAAGCGATGAAAATTTTCCGAATTACCTTTTCTAATGAAATCATTTGAACCCTCTAATGGACAACCTAGTTCACCTAATTATGATACAGAACCCTGTGTATATATATGCAATTAGAAGTACCGTATTTTCCTGTATATAATCCGTGGATTATGTGTTAAAAAAGTTTCAAATTTCATTGTGCGTATTATCCGCCGCTGCGGATAATACGATAAAAAACAGCCTCCATCCGAAATGTGTACAATAAAGTTTTGAAAGAAATACCCTTGGTTTTAAAAAGTAAATAAGAGATGGCGCTGAAAGCTTTATTGGCTCGGTTGAAGCTTTCAGCTATGATCAGTTTTGTCCAATTACATTCAAGAACGAATTCAGTTCCTAGAAAAGATATTACAGGTGCTAGTCACTGGTGTCATTTCACATTCTATCTTGACCCCTGAGCTGTTTCTTCCTGAAAACATTCGTTATATATCGTCATGTTGAAGTGGAAGCGTGTAAATTACACGACTGATTTTGAACTAAATGTTATAGAAATGGCTACCAAAGTAGAAAATCTGGAAACTGCAAGATTGTTTAACGTTGGCAAATAAATATTTACTTGTGGTGAGGGAAAAAAACGAAGCTAATTTTGAAAAATGTGACCCAAAGCTTTTTAATTATGGACTCAATGAAGCACATCTCAGTGAGAATGTTAAAAGTGCCCTGAAGTCCGCATCTGCAACTAATACCTGCAGGACTGACAAAGAAATTACAGCCTTCAGACGTCAGAATTAGCAGGTATTAAAATCGAAAGTTTAGAAATTGTGGTAACAATGCCAGATGGAGAAGAAAAAATTTTTCTGTACAATTTATTACTTATAATTTTAATCATATTGAGTATTTTTTTATCTAACTCTACATTATAGACAGTATATATTTTGGATTATTCCCCCTAAAAATTGCTGCTGATTATATGGCGCTGCGGATTATGCAATGTTTATTATTTTCCCACTCGAAAAAGCGGCTTTGCGGATTATATACAGGAAAATACGGTAATCAAATATAATAATAATGTAATAAATAAATTTATTTAGTTAAAAAGTTATTTGGTAATATACGAACAATGAAATGTAAGCTGCAACTAATCATTATCTCATCTTCAAAAGGACAGAATTGGATGGAATGTGAAATTAATCATAATAAGGAAATCTTAGTATTCATAGCAATACTAATAGCATAGCAATAATATGGTATTTATAATAATACAGCCCCAATTCTAAAATATTCCAAAAATTGTAAAAAAGTATTATTTTATACTTATTTTAATGAACCTAAATTATTCCTCAGTTATTCATGTTTTTTTCACCAAACAAAGGATAAATATAATATTTTTATTTCATTATAATATTTATAAAAAAATGAAATGTCCACAGCATATTATATTCAAAACTTACTTCATCTTCATTCATTTTCCAGAAATGAAGTCTTAATAGTTGAATTTCTTCAGTTTCTTTTTTTAAAGCCAGAAGATTATTTTTTAATACTTCAGTTATTTCCAAAAAATACTGTTCACATTCAGATATTGATTCAGAAACCTATTAAGATACAATACATACAATATATAACAAAAGATATAAGAATCAAAGATATGTTTATGAATCAAGCAAAAGTCTCTGAAATACACATTAGTTGTAACAGGTTCTATTCTTGCCCTCCAACTATACCACAAAGGAAAAACCCTTTCATGAACTGTTAAATTTTTGAGAGCTTCTTTCTGTAAAGAAACGTATACAAGAATTGCATCTAACTATTGAAGACATAACATAGGAGTAAATTGTTCCCAAGCTCTAGCATATTTTTATGATAAATATAATTCAAAAATGGTTATAAGAAATGAATGTGTGTATCATACTGATTTCTCAGTATTATAATAGAATATTTTGACCATTCACTATTGCATGACAAATACTGTATAGGTACAAGAGAGATTTCAAATGACTAATCAAAGCAAAATAAATAACAATGATTATTCGTTCACTATCACCACATAACTATAATAACTCAAGTATTAATTTAGTAACTCATCCAATAAATTTGTAATTTCATAATCTTTTAGAGGCCTTAATTATATTTCCATTTTCTTTTCTTTTGATACAACAATTCTGCAGAACTTATCATTTGTAGAACTCATGTTACAAGACTCTTTCAATAAGTAATAAAAAGCAATAAATTTTAAACCAGGCACACTCATAACTAGTTTTTAATCTTTGTTCCTCACAATACCAGCAAACATACCTAAAATGCAATACTCGTTGAACTGGAAAATAAAAATAGAGGCATAACTTTTTCCATGTAAGCACAACTGGCACTTCAGACATCCCTTTATATCATATGACAGTCCATGATAGGCTTCTCAATAACAATGACCAGTGAGTGAGTGAATATTAATGTCACACTATACAGCTACACGAGGGCTTTTGGTGACAGACCTCGTAATTTTGAACCATGGCCAAGAGACAAGGACAACACCTGAGCTGGTACCCCCTCTCCTAATTTCTACACCACACCAATGGGAGGACATTTGAGCCTCGAAATATTTAAAGTGCATCAGCCCCCTCTACACAGCGGTACTAGGCTCAAACTCATGATACACTAGCCCCGAGTTTGTTACCTTGATCACTAGGCTACTGTGACTAATAACAATGACAAATCATATGCTTGTGCATGATACACAGTCAATATATTTATTCAAGAAAAGACCGAATGTTTAAGAACCAAGACAAATATGTATGCATTTCCTCCATTTAATTTGAAAATAATTCAGTTGAAAACTAATTCATTAGGAAGTATCTATGAAAAAATTAATTTAATTGAAAATTTATTATATATGAATAAATATTATTTTGTTTGTTTACGATGATAATTAAACTAACTTTGATGGGCTCAAATAATAATTTTAACAAAATTTGTTGTTGCAATGATTTTTTGACTGAAATCTCATAAATGGAATAATAAAATCAATAATACAAGAGGAAAACAAATATTAGAAAACTACAAATCATTAAAAATATACATTGACTGTAAATAATTGATTAATCATCGTTATTAATAATCGTTGCAAATAAAACAATTGTGAAACTAAAAAAATATTTAAAATTTAGTTAATTTTATTCAAACTAGTTTTTTTCAAAGAAAAAAAAATATGCCAAAACTATTGTTACAATACAAAAATTGAAACACAAGAAAGATGATTAATATTCTTTGATATTATTTTCAACCTTTGAAACTAGAAAACAGTCAATAATTATTTCAAGATTTAGAGCTTATTGTTATTCTTAAGCAGCAAATTCAACTTAAGTATAATCATAGGGTTCAACAACCACTTCAATTATATAACAATTAATGAAAGAATGGAAGGCAAAGTTTAGTCTACATTTTTCTCCCCACAAAAGTAGAATATTTTAAACATGTATATAATTAGAATCCATTCTAAGTAAGTAATATGTTTATTAATATAATGTAATAACATATCAATATACAAGCATAATGGAAATTTTTAGCTAAATATGCTTACAGAGTATTAAAGAAAGAGATTTTTAATTATTGGTTAATTATGAAATCTTACATTAATTTTCATTTGTTTAATCAGCTCACATTCAATTCTTTCTATTTCTTTATAACGTGTCTCCACAGAAAAATCACAAAGATTAGTACACATTCTAAAAACAAAATCTACCTAAAAAAATATAGGAAACATTTCACAGATTTTAAAACAATTCTTTACAAAATGAAACATATTTTAAATCTGATAAAAAGATACTTTAATAAACACCCAATTTTCACAAAATAATAATAATAAAATTTCTAAAAATATAAGCACAAATAAAATCAAAGTATGTATGTTTAACCAAATATAAATGTTAACCATAATGAGGCAAAAAAATAAAAATTCTCAGTTTTCTAAAAAAAAAATAATTTGTGATTTAAACTTATACAAAACTGTCATTGTAACAATTTAAGTAGGGTTATCAATACCTCAATTATTACTAAGAAGTGACCAAGATATTGGCATAAAATTTAATCTGCATATTAATTGATCCTTGCATATATCACATAGTAAATTCTAATTATTAATGTTGGTTTGTTCGGTTTAAAAAAAATAATAGATTGGAATGACCCATGGTATAAAGAAGATAGTGACTTACAGTGAGATTCTTTTTTTTTTTTATGTGTAACATCTTTCCTCTCGGTTGCTGGATATTTGTGGTAGTGATTTCGTGAAAAGGGACGGAAATGCGTAACAGGAAACCGGGGAAGCGCGCGCTAATTGATTTGACCAATGAGCGTCCGCGGTGGTGTCGATCGACTTTGGCCTGTCGCCCTTTAGTTTTTTTACTAATGATGACCTGTTTTGGTCAGGAGAGGGCTAACACACTAAATATCAATCCCTATGCTGGTGCCGTTTTTCGGATGATATGGGATTGATATTAGGGGATCGATAACACTACCTGTTTGGTTGGGAAGTACAAGGACTCGACATCCCTAGTATGTCGTCTAGGTAGAAATGTAGTATGAATTGTCTAGGGGAATCTAAAATCTTTTGTGGAGTAAGACAAACAAGATTATTTCTTAGTTCCCTGATAACTATGGATGATACTTGTGGATCTATCAATATGATCCAAAGACAAAACACCTACAACATTAATGTGCAGAAGTAAGCAAAGAAGGTTCGTGTTTTGGGACTGTTATTAGTCATTTTAAAAGACAAACGAAAGGAAGATCAATCTATTACTACTGTTTATTACCAAATAATGCTAAAAAAAATTTTTCTCTAATGGGGCTATGGATTAGTATTTTTACCTTTGCAGACTTAGTACATTCCCCAGGAGCTGGTACCACTTTTTAGTGTGGCACCATATAGGCGATACCAATTACCACAAGTAATTTTAATGCCCCATTTCCTCCACAGAGGGAGGCCTCTGAACTCTGACAATGCGAAATTGTACTTAGAAATTTAATTTTGCAGAGAACTCCCAAGCCAAATGGGCACTCAAGGGATTTTTTCAATGCCGCATAGTTATACGATATGGATGTTGTCAATTTACTGCATAATGAAAATCCCCCGACATCGGTCAGGGCCAAACCCGCAACCTTGGGTGTGGAAGGCCAGTGGCAAATCAAATATGCCACCCAGTCAGCAAATGCTAAAAAGTAGCATGATGCTCTGATCATAGATGTTATATGATCATCAAAGATGTCCATCTCTTGTCAACAATACTTGCAAACACATATTCAAGTTGAGGCAACAAAACTATGCAGCTTTGAAATTTTGTTACATCTACCTTATTCTTCTGATCTACCCCCCTCCCCCCAAGTGACTTTTTCTTACAACCAGAATAGAAAAAAATCACTGTAGAGTTAAAGATTTGACAGCATAAATGACATCATTTAAGAGGTAGAACAATGGTTTGACACAACCTGATTCCTACAATGATGGCCTTCGAAACATTGTAAAATACTAAAGAGAATATATAACTCTGTATGCTGGCTGTGTAAAGAAGTCTCTTAAGAATATCAAATAAAAATTAAATTTTTATCTTGAGATTATTTTTAGTACTAATTAAACCCTATTTACTCAAAGTTTAAAAAATTTTTTTGACAAAGTGAGCAAATTACAAAGATTTTAATTACATGATGAAAATTATAAAATCTGCACACAAATACAATGTTACTTATTTTCAACAAAGATTAATTCTTTCTTCCTTGGGTTTAAAAGATTTGATAAACTATCTTAATTAAAATAAATTTATATTTTTTCTCACAATAAATTTCAAATTTAAAGGAAAGGTAATTATGTATAAAGAAAAATATTATTTAAAATACACATTATTCAAAGTATAGCTTTTCAGGTATTAAATAAATAACTATTTAAATGTACAAAAAATATGACTTCTAAAATAATATTGCCACATTCAATTCTGAACATAATTTTTTTAAGAGCATTAATAAGCAAATTTAACAAAAAAATTTTAAAAATTACCTCAGCATCTAGGTTTTCAGGTGCCAGCTTTATATCAGCGATTTGATCTATTGTCTGTTGCTTAAGAGCTATTTCTTTTTTCCTCTGAACAATATGTGAGTGAAAGACATCTTTACAAACAGCTACAAACTGAGCATCCTGCAATATGCAAGATAATTATCTTTCAGACATATTTATTAGTTAACAAAACTTTAAATTTAAAAGTTACAATTCTCATATCTATAAAAAATTATATTTTTATGCGAACCTCCAATTCAATTTTCATTTTCTTTTCAGTAACAGATTGCAAAATAGATTCAGTCATATGGATTGAACTGTTCACTAATTGCATAAATTCTTGAGAAAGTTTTTTGCAAATTTCCAAAAGCTGTAATAAAATTGAATTAAAGAATCAAATACATAACGTACAATTATTAATTTAATAGTACTAAAACTTTAGAATACATTTTTAATTTAAATTCCATTTGTACCAAAAATTAAAAAAATTATCAAAAATAATTTAAATTTAGCCATGCATTACTGAGTGTAACACACCCTATGCTAAAACTATACAATTTTTTGAAAAAAAACAAAAGATATTTTTTTCTATATATTTATTTCATATTATAGAAATCCACAAGCAAGAAATCCAGTGACTGATAAATAAAAACAATATTTAAATAAATGCATTCATTTTTAAAATTATTAAAGAAATGTTTTTCAAATAAAATGCAGTCTACATCCAAATTTTGTGTAATTCCCAATAATATTTACCAATTCAATCATACTCATGGAGCGCTTTTAGTGATTAAATCATTCCCATTAACAAAATTTCTTTCCTTTAGCTATATCATGTACCATCAAAAAGATCTTTTCTTGGGTCCAAAGGAAAATGCATCGTGCACAGGGTTTCTGATTTCCTGACCATTTTTTTATGTCTTGAGGTTCGTTATGAACTCTAAAGGAGAAAATGCCCTCTCTTTCAGCTCATGTTGGAGTGCTTTCAAAGCCTCACCCAGTTTTATAATGATTATCTATTGCTTTTTCTAATTTTTCATTTATTTTCAAAGATTTATCTTCCAAAGTTTCCATGTTCTCTTCCTCTTCTTTCACAAACTCTTTTTCATAATTATCTTAGCTTGTTGAATAAAATAATTTTTGCTAGGTAAATGGTAAAGACCAACAGTAACTGGAACAGAACGCTTTCTCTCAAAATTAAGATGCTGCATTAATCAAACTGAATCAATATTGCTTCTGACCTCTAATTCTTTAGATGAGAAACTCTATATTCTTTGAAAACACTGAGTTTTATTGGTTCAACACTCCAATAATGATAACAAGTACTTCTTCAGCAATTAGCATCACATTTTTATTATATTAATTTTCAATGCCAATTTTTACTGGCTTCCAGCCTACTACAATTGCACTTCGTTTCAATTTCTACATTAGTCAAAATATTGTTGTTCTTTAATATCAATTAATGTTTCTGAAATTGTTGATTTTATCTCTAAGAATCTTCCAAGCATTGTTAATAAGACATTCTACAGTGTTTTCACATCTAAATGATCCATCTTTCACTATCAAACTCTGAATTAAAATAACTTTTATAAAATATTCTTGTGAGATGACTTTCTGAATAGTTTTACAATACCCTTATTGTTTTATAGTTTCATTTATATTATCCATAAAAAAATTTTCTACACAAGAAAAATGAAACATAGTTTTTGTAGATATACTGCTGTCATATACTAAAAGTGGCCACAGTAGCCAAGTGGTCAAGGTATCGGACTCGTGGCTAGCGTTTCATACCACTGAAGACCCACCATGTAGGGGAGCGATGCACATTAAATCTATCAAGAACTCAAACGTCCTCTTACTGATGTGGTGAGGTAGTTAGGAGAGGGGTGTTCCAGCTCAGGTGTCGTCCTCGTCACTTGACCATGGTTCAAAATTATGTGGTCTGTTGCCAAAAGCCCTTGTATAGCTGAACAGTGCAACATTAATATTCTCTCACTCACTCATTGTGTACAAAAATCTAATACTTTATAAACTTAATAAATCTTCAATTGGCTCCTCCCTTTCAGCAATAGCCTTTTCATATGCTTTCTCACAAATCCATTCCTTTCATATAAAGAAATCACATAATCCAGGTATATGGCGTGTGCATAGCATAGATGGTATTCAAAACCTTTTTTTTCCATTACCCTGGGAGCATCAGTAAAATACACAGCTAAGTACATTTCAATTGTGATTCTTTACCACTTTAACCCTCTGAGCATTCGTCCTTGTCCTGAAAAATCATTCCGAAAGCGTTTACTTCTCTTTTGCAAATTCCTTCGAAAGTGCAACATTTAATTCCTTCCCCCTTTAAAGTCCGCGGGAGGTCTACAGGGGAAGATTTTATTACTCAGTGCGGCCTCTTTGTTACTTTAAAACCGGGAGAAAACTCATTCACAGCTGTGACGTTTGCCTTGTGCGAATTTTGGGTGGAAAAAGTGGGGTCTACGTGATTGTTTGATCGGTTAAGTCACAATGAAAGTAAAGAGTTGTAAAAAAAAAAAACCCGAAAGAAAGAAACTTGTTACAAAAGTTGAAAAATAGTTGTTCATTTTTAACAAAACAAAATTTTAAAAATTAATTTAAGAAAAATAAACTATTTTGGAATAACGATTTGAGCCAGGAAAAAGCATCTTGTATTTATTGTGGAATATGAGACTAAGAAAACACAAGTACATCTTAATGTTTTTTTTTAAAAGTAACCATGTAAAAAAGTAAAAGTGACCATCTCTCTCTCTCTTTTTTAAACAATAAGAGAATAAATGGAGTATAGTTACATACGACGATTATGTTTATGAAATAAAATCAATCTTATATTTATAAGATTGTTCTTTTACTAAGATATGTAAATTGTTAAGCCATGAAAATAGATCAGCAAGCCCAGTTAAAGAAAATATTGATATTAATAATTAATTTAATCAATTTAAAATATTAAAATGTTTTATACATGCAGGATTTGAAGTGTTGGGGATAAAAAATATTCCTTTCAGTGAGGTTACAACCTCACTAATAGATGGCGCTGCCAGCAAATATATGTGTCATCCCCCGGAATGGTGGGTTTTTGAGGAGAAGCGAGAGCGGCGGAGAACGAGACAGACCTGAGAGAGACAGACTCCGGTTTTACAGGCACGAGGTCACGTTTCGGTCAATGTGGTGGTCAATAGGCTTAGCGGGCCACGTTTTTCGGTCACCGTGGTAGTTGATAGGCTTAGCGACAATTGAGTGTATGCTCCTTGAAATAGCTCATGTTGTAAACCAGTATTTAATCAGAAATCAATCTAATGTTTAATTAAACAGTAATTTTATCTTAACCAGTTTGTTTCTTTGAATATCAAGATCCTGGACATAGTAACTCACCCCTAGACACCAAAAGAAAAGCCACCTGTATAAGTAAAATACACCCCTATATACAATTTTTTTAAATTGGAAAAAAGTTTGATGCAAGAATTCAAGCCAAAGGTTTGTGAAAAAGAAAAATAGAAGTAATTTTAAAAAAAGTGTTTCATACATAAATTTTTTAAATTAGAACAAAAATTAGAAGCAAGAATTTGAGTCAAAAGTTTTGGAAAAAGAACATTAAAATCTACCCAACCTCCATTTTGTTACTTCGTTCAAGTCTTTTCACTTTTTCTCTGATAATATGAATTTCTCTGTTTATTATTTCTTGAAGATAAATAAGTTCATCTTTGCACATTTCAGTTATTCGAGAATCCTGTAAAAAAATGTACAATTACCAAAAAATATGTGTTTCTTAGACATTATAATTTTCGATTGTGTATTTAAGAAAAATTACTTAATTATTTTATTCAAATAGGAAATCAATGTACATTATATATATGAGGAATTTCTATCAATAAACAAATATAATGTTAAGTAATGATTATATATGAAAAAGATAGGCAGTTACTGATGGTTGTTAAGCTGCCTTATTATAATATACCTTTTTTCTTTCTGAATTAGTAGTTTTATTACATAAATACATTGATAACAAAAGATAATATTCACATTGTACCCAGAATGATGTTAAGAACATTGTGCAACAAAAACAGTACCAATTTAAATAAACACACAAAAAAAGAAGAAGAAATTATTCAGAAATGACAATTTATTTCATGGGTAAAGACATTCTGATATTATTTTTTTAAGATCAAAATAAATATTTTAATTTATTTCTTAATACACAGGCTGAACATAATAGTATTTAATAAAATTGTAGACAAAAAAACATTTCTCTCCCATCCTATTTAAAACACATCAAAGGCAAACAAATACTAAAACAAACCCATGTTATACTGAGAATTTCAATATTGGTTGTATTGTGTGTGTGTGTGGCAAGGAAATGCATAGTAATACCTAATCATAACTAACTTAAGAAGTTTATTGTAGATTTACTACAACAAAAACATATTTCTTTTCTTTTTAACATCCTTGTAGTACTAAATAATAACACATTAATGTATGAACAAAATTTTATGAAACCCCCAAAATAAAAATTCAACAACCAAAAAACACCTCTTAATCCCCAAAACTTGTTTTGGGGCAGAACTTTGGATCCTAAATGATTCTTGGATTATTCGAGTGTGATATACATTAAAAATTCACCAAGTTATTAAATCCAGTGCTTGAAACCAAAGCAAATTTCATTACATTTAAAAATGAATAGAGATGAAATAGAATATTTTCAATAACATGTATCAATTTGAAATATATGTAATAATAAGTATGAATAAAATTATTTTAAACCTGAAATTATACATATTATAAAGATAAAATATTGCCTAATATGTATTTGAAATATTATGGGTAAATTAACCGCATACCTTTATATAAAAGTGCCTTTAAACATATTTTTCATAAATTGTACTTGTACCTTACATATGGAAAATCTCAATACATTTAGCAAGATAATTTTTTTTCATAATTTTCTTTCTATGTTACACAGCCATTATTCAACGTGTTTACTTTTAAATGTTTCTATGAATTTATTATTTCTTTTAACTTTCTAAATTTAAGAAGGCAGATATTCCAAAATATGGTTATGCAAAAGATAGAACATATCAACAGCACATGAGAACAAATCCATTCCTTTTTGTGTGAAGTATATAGCAATCTTTTGAGATAGCTGCCAGGTTGATGTAATATAATATCAACAATTAATACATATATATTATTTTAACTTAAGTATGTGATGTAATTAGATTTCAAAATCAGAAGTATATAAAAACCCTTTTGTGTTGTATTGGTTCAAATATTTTGCGAAATTTAGAAAATTCCGATGAAACTGATATTCTAATCTAAATACCAAAACTTATAAGTTAAATCATTCTTCAACAGTATCTGTTGTAATATTCATAAATCATGATTCTAAATGTAATACTTTTAATTAATTTATTGCAGTATGAAGAAATATTTAAATATGAAGGGAAAAAAGAAGAAAATTTCTTTTTAATCCATTTATTTTTTACTTTTGTTTCTATTTATCAATTTCTGATAAACTAAATAACAAAAGTTTCATATACTACTTCTTAATATAAAGAAATAATACAGTCTACTAATATGTATTTGCATATGCATTACTAACAATTCATATTAATATTAATAATTTAGAATTTCAAATGAAATTACCTGATATCGAACAAGTTTCATTAACTCAAATTCTATTACAGTATGCCCAGCTTTTCTATTTTTCACACCATTCATAAGAATACGTTTGCAGTTTGCAGCAAATTCAACCTATTGAGATTTAAATAATAATAAATTTATATGCTTTTTTCAGTTGCCTGTGCTTCCAACCACAGGCAACATCATTTTCATGAATAAAAGGGCACAGACTATTTCTATTATTTGATATTTATCATAATTTTAAGGATTGTATAAATGGAGTGTAAATGGAAACCTTGTTATATGCTATAGAAACGAGACTTGTGAAATTGTATAGAAAAAGTAAAACATAACGTCTAAGTTGCTTACAGTTGGAGAGTTAAATTTTTTAAAAGCTTATTAAAGCTCTGGAAAAAAATGTTAAGATGTTTGAAATTTAATTTTCAATGCTAAGAGAAAGGCATAATCAATAAAACTTTTCATATTTTGATATCAAAGAACAACACAATGCTTCTCATATTTTATTTTTCATAATTAAAATATATTTAAACAATTGTTACTACTGTGGTCCTTTGGTATAATGTTAAGCTTCACTGTAATAAACAAAAAGTGTTTTTTATATATATATATACAGATTCTCACGAACATATGAAATAGATATGATATATGTTTAAGCTTAAATATGCTTAGTAATAAAAAGGATTAAATATAATGATAACCTCTTCATCAGAATTTTTGATAATAAAAGATGTCATGATTGGAAGTCTAAAATTAAAGGACCAAATTATAATGTCGTACCCATTGTTAATAAATAAATTGAAAAATTTTACTTAGAAAAAGAGTATAGTCAAAAATATAGACTGACAAAAACTTTGGATAACTTAAATATAAGATTACTAATATATAAACAGCTTTTGAAAGAAAAAAAACTTTGTTAAAGGTAACTTAAAAGCATACATCTTCAGTATTTTTAATGTCTTCAATACTAAGTTTATTCAAGCTTTGCAATTCATTCTCTACGTTTTGAGATTCCATTCTGAGTACATTTGTATAATTTAATATAGCATTACAACAAATCTCAAATACTTCAGAGTCCTAAATAAAAAAAATACAAATTAGAATTGAAATAAAATTCTAAAGCAATATTTTAGATAATTTTCTAACATCCAACTTAACACTAAACAACAAAATTTTAATGTCTATCTCTCTATATATACAGAGAGAGGGGAAGAGAGAAATTAAAAAAGTTAAAAATAGAAAATTCATCAGAAAATTACTAACAATTAAACTTATTCCAAAAAGAATTAAACATTTCAAGAAAATGCATGGCCAAATTTTTAAGACCATGTATTCCTAAAATAAAATCAATTGCCTAATTACATATATATTGATTAGCTTCAGTCACACAAAAAAATATAAAAATTTAGTAGCAATACACATGAAAATTCATATATTCTCAAAACTGTGTCATGTGGTACAGTTATTCAAGTCATTAACTTTTCACTTATGTACAGTTTAAATGAGTAATTTTTTTTTTCAAATACAAGTTACGAAAAACAAAAGTTACTATAATCTCAAAATGAGCTTGAAATTT
This sequence comes from Trichonephila clavata, assembly GCA_019973975.1. Lineage (NCBI taxonomy): Eukaryota > Metazoa > Arthropoda > Arachnida > Araneae > Nephilidae > Trichonephila > Trichonephila clavata. The sequence goes on along the minus strand of BMAO01029378.1, from coordinate 17,458 downwards.
TACTAAAATAAATATTTGTCATTAATAAAAAAAATTATTATATTTTTTTAATGATGGAAATACAATAATTCTTGCAAATTAACATGAACATATACTACTAAGAAACAAACTTGGAAATATTTTAACTTTATAAGATAGTCATAAAAGTCTTGTTCTGTTCTTTTTGATTTAACTCACTGTGTGTGTGTATATATATATACACACACACATGAAGAACCATTACATAATAGTTACCTAATAAATATGAATGGGACCCTCTTTTGCCCTCAAAACTGCCAACACCCATTAAGTCACTGACTCAATAAGTAGTCTGACTGATACATAGTCAAATGTATCTGGTATAAAATATTTATCAACATTTCTGTAATTCCTGCATATTTCAAGATGTAATATCGTACGGATTAAGTTTTTTCTAGGAGGAACTACAAATGTCTGACTGGATTCATGTCAGGTAAGTTTGGAGACCAAGAATTTAAATTTACCAGAATGTTCTTCAGATCACTCCCTGACAATATGACCTGTTAGTAAAAATCATCACTCTCCAAGAACACTGTTACCATGATGGGCTGCACCTGTTTTTCAATGGTATTCCCATAGCCATACATGTCAGAGATTGTTTTATGGGGGATGATAGCTTCTAAAGTGCACCATGAAAACATCCCTCTGCACTAAAGGTGGACAACCCATGGCTTTGAGACCACATGTGGCCTCCGTAAGTTTCTTGTGCAATCTTCATAAAAACTAGCACTTCTATTAATTAATATTTAATTATATAGATTACAACAGTTTGCAAATCAGTGGAATTAAATAAAGGGCATGTATGTATGTATTTTTCAACGACTGCTCATGGGAATAGCCAATTGTACATTTAAAATGTTACAACGCCACCTAGTACAACATGGCTACACTATCACACATGCTCATGTAGAGGAACAATTAAGGCTTCATGTTATGAAGTTTGATCCAAATATAAGTATGTATATATACATGCTTACATAAATAAAAATATCTACAGTGAAATATAGAAAGTTACAACAATATTTATGAATTTAATAAATTTATAGAAAAACAATAGTCATGATTAATGTTATAACAAGTTTTTACCCTTATGTGAATATAAAAATGTTTTATATTGTAACTTTTTATGTCAAATAATAAATAAATAAGGATTGAATTTTTTTAAAAAAAATATTTCTATATAATGCACAAAATTGCTAAATCTATACAAAAACTATAATAATATCATAAAAGTCGCATTTATAGGTTTATCATCCTGTGCAGCCTCCTTTATTACTACACAATATACATGTGCCCTCTAAATATGGTAAACAGGTTCCCCCTCTGCTCTACACCATAATACCATTGTCTTATCCTTGTATCAGTCCAACTGTGCACTAAATGATATTTTTGTTAGAAAATGGTGAATTTGCACTAACCCATCAATTTGATTGGCCAAAAAACGATTTGTTGGACCAGACAATTTCTTATCACTCTTCTATGCCCCAATGCCAAAGATCCATAGCCCATTGCAGGCCCTTCTGATGATATTGTGCTGTCAGAAAAAGGACGTGATTCATGTGCAGGCTGCATAAGCCTATATATACAGCAGTCTATGCAGTATTGAGCATTAAGACACACATTCTGGGTCAACAACATTGTAGAAGCCCTTGTAGGACTTTGGTCACAGTGAACAATGAGTTAAGTCTCCTTTCATCTCTGGAAACAACACACCATGGCCAACAAACTGTTGACTTACGACTTCTTGTTTGACACACAGTCAATACATCCCTTTCAATAAGTAGTTGCAATGGTTGTACATGAGCAGTCTACCAAATGCACCATTTCTGAAATCAATATTCCTAGTTGGCGTGCCATAATGATTTGATAAATAAGCTGTTTTTCTGATTACATTGCCAAATACTGTACATGAGAAAAAACAGTGCATGTGTGCTTCATATACCTAGTATCAGCCTTGAATGCACTATGATATTGTTTCATGATGAGATTGTTGCTCTAAGCGAGGGGAGATCATAATGAATTGACTCTTTTGATGAGTGTATATATATATATATATTGAGATACATCATACGATAACATCTTGAATATTTAAAACAATTTATAATAGCACAATTCAAGACTTTAACAAAAGATGTTGATAAAATATAAGGAAAAATTTACTTCTTTTTCAACATTTTGAATGGTTATTTTCAATTTGTCAAGATCAGCTAGAATTTTGTCTATTTCATCCTGGCTTTTAAATTTTCGCTCATTTATGTAATGTGAACCTTCCTCCAAGAATCCTTTAACCTGATTGGGAAAAAAAAGCTCAAGATTAATTAATTTGATTGAAAATAAATTTGAAAACATTTAATGATCCACTCAATTTAAATTATAATCAGTTTTCTTTTTATGTAAATCTTAGAAAGTTCTCAAAATTACTAAGATAAAAAAAGTCATTCATTAAAAATATATATATTAATAACAATTTGTAAATGATATATAAACTTTATTGATAAATATACCAAATTAGCTTTTTCTCCCTACTATTATTATTTGAAATACATCACAACATAACAGCAGAATAAATGAATTTTGCACCAGATACAGCATTCACAACTAACAGAGATAGAAAATATCAATTCACAATTTTTATTAATAAAAAGTCTAAACTAATAATTATAAGAGGGTTTTAAACATAAAGATGATCCTGAAAACATTAATTGAAATCAGATTATTATACATGCTTCACTTAGAACCATTTAGATGGATTTAAAAAATTTAAAAACTAAGTTTAAAAGTCAATAAAAAATCCAAAAGATGCATACCATTTATTCAATTAATTCATATTATGAACATTATGTAATTAAAACTTTTTTTGTTTACTTATAAAATGACAGCTCTGTTTGTTACTTTAACCACATTTTAAGTTAAAAGCAAGATTTTCCCTGATATTATACTAAGCTTTGAAAGGAACATGTAAAAACTTCATTAAAAGAAATTCTCACTTTTAGTTCAGTACTTGCTATTAATCTAGATGTGAACTGGATTTGAAAAAGGACCTTTTGAAAATGTACCTATTACACAATAATGTGTAATAGTACTAAGCATTACATTTAAAATATCCATATTTAATAAAACATTAAACACAGAAAAACACTGATCCATTAAAATTTCTTAGATCGAGCAATAAATCTGATGATCAGTATAAATTAAATTAGTGAATTAGTTAAAATTATTGAGTATCATTAACAGACATTATTTAAAAAACAGATGACTATCACAAAATAGCTCAAATGAAAACTATATATTTTGCCAGTATATAGAAAATGTACACACTATTTATCACATATATACACTTTAATACTAAATGGAATTTAGAGAATGAGACATTAATTTAATGAGAATGAATATAAAAAATAAATAAAATGCATATTTTCTCAATTTTTTTTTATAATTAGAGAGATATTAATAGACTTCAGACATAAGGAATTATAAAGATATTATATATGGCAAAGGATATACATATTTCAGTTTCATAAACACATCAAATAAAGAAAAAGAGTTACTCTTTTGATAAAGTACGTAACAATAGAGCAGTGGCGTAACGGAAATTAATTGCCCCCCCTGCAAGGTCAGGTCTTGAGCCCAATGTTTATATTATATTATATATATATATGTGTGTGTGTGTGTGAGTTACCGGCAAAGTATGAAATGCCGGCATTCTATAGAATACCTAGGCATTGTACACTGGTGTCCAAAAAATAAGCATAAATCGCAAAATGCAAAAAACATGGAGTAAATATTCATAAAATTATTCCAAATTTCTTGCGGATATTAATTGGGTGAAGAAGAAACATTGGGTTGATGCAAAACCTATCAGTAGACTACGTTCCTGCACGAAGCACCGGCGCATGTCGGAACGCGGAGAAACCGATTCACGCAGCATAGGCAGTTCAGACAAGTTTCGTGCAACTGCTGTGCGAAGGAACGTTGTTAGCCATCAAACAAGGTGAATGATGGCACAATGACGCCAATTTAACATGTTAACGAAAGGAAGAATCGTTGGAATGCTGGAATCCTCACAATCACCAACCGAAGTGTCTCGAATTCTGAATGTGGACCAGTCTGTGATCTCAAGACTGTGGCAGAGGTTTCAAAGAACGGGAGATGTTACCCGACAACCAGTATCAGGTCGACCAAGAGTCACAACCCCTCGCCAAGACCGATATCTAGTAATAAGTGCGCGACCTCAGAGGGGCAGTACTGCCCGAGACCTGGGTTCGGCGCTCACAGTCACCGCAGGAATACGAATTTCGAGACAAACTGTTTACAGGAGACTCAATCATGCTGGCCTGTATGCCAGTAGACCAGCAGTTTGCATTCCCCTCACGTCTGCGCATAAACGCGCTCGTTTGAACTGGAGTTTGAAACATCAACATTGGAGTGTGGGCCAATGTGATGTTCATTGACGAGTCCCGGTTTAGTCTGAGTAGTGATTCTCGGCGGGTAACGATATGGAGAGAACGTGGAACACGTTTTGAACCAAGAAGCATAACGGAAAGACATCATTTTCCATCAAGGGGAGTAATGGTATGGGCAGGCATCATGATGGACGGCCGCACAGACCTCCATTTCTTTGACACGGGGTCTGTGACTGCTCAAAGATACAGAGACGAAGTTCTTGAGCCTTATGTTCGCTTGTTTCGAGGTACTGTCAGTCCTGACTTTATATTCATGGATGATAATGCGCCATGTCACCAAGTGGTGCTGATTGATGACTGCCTTGAAACGGAAAACATCCAACGCATGTCGTGGCCTGCGAACTCCCCTGATTTAAATCCTATCGAGCATGTATGGGAAATGCTCGGGAGACAAATTGCAGCACTTTCGCACCCACCAAGCTCCATTACAGAACTGAAGAGAGCTCTCCAAGAAGCTTGGAACAGTTTGAGCCCACAACTTATTCATCATCTCATAGCAAGTATGGTAAATCACTGTCAGAGGTGACCACATGCCTTACTAAACTGCAGCATCAGTAATTTATTTAATGTTTTCTTTCATTTTTTTCTTTAAAGTGTGAATCCTTGCTATGCTCAGTTTTCTTTCAAACTGCTACTTTGGATAATAAAATTAATTATTATCATTCTTTTGATTGGCTTCCTTATTTTATAACCATTTTACGCTCACATATCACGTTTCCTCTGCCATTCTGATTTACAGTTCCTTCTTTATTCACATAATTGTCAATTATGCTTAACTTTTGGACACCAGTGTATATAATCCCGGACGTTTTTAGGCAAAGTATGAAATAGGAGATTCATAACATACTTTGCCTAGGCATTGTATAGAATGCCTAGGAATTCTATAGAATGACGAAAGGTATTTAGGCAAAGTATGAAAAAAGGTCATGACAAGGCTTTTATATCAATAACGTACATTCCTGAAAATTCAAATGTTATTCTGACAAAATAATGAGAGTGCTATTAAAAAAATTATTCAAAATACATAAAGGAAAATGAAAGTTGTACTAAACAGAATTTATTTATTTCTTACTAAGGAAAACAAAATGCTGATATAAAAAAAAGAACCAAGAAATTAAAATTAACCTACTTGTTGCAACATGGTAGGCTTGAAAGACAATTTGAATTACATTTTTCACCTAATGACAATTCTTATGTTGCTACTTTGTTTTATGCATACATTTGACAAATCCTGTGCTGCTTTCATTGAACTGAGCAATTGCAACAAGAGAGGAATTTCATGTGATCAGGAGCATCATTAATTCTTAGCAAGTTCTTAGACCACAAAGTAAATTCTGATTTCCCATATACTTGTTTTAAAATTTCTCCAGTGCCATATATTGGCATTCGGAAAAAATCACAGGTTTCACAACAACACACTTTTTTTTTAATAATTTTCTGTTTTTCCTGGCAAAGTTCACAAAGATAAATGTACAGTTCAATATTATAGCATGCAAGACTTAAGTATTTGGTTAAAAGTTCTTTTAGAATTCTATCACATCCTTTGAATCTGTGACATAATACTGTATAGCAGTGCTACCCAAACTTTTTAACATGCTTTTATTAGCTTCACCTGTATATATGGTAACCTTTGAACAAGATTTTTACCTACTTTAAAAGGTCAGATTAATTCGAAATTTTGCACACTTGTCAAGTACTGATGGCAATACCATGATTTAATAATTTTGTTCCATTTTTCTGATCAGGATCATCAGGATTAAACATTTCCAATCTCCTGATTTGGTGACTAATTCCAGATAACATTTCCAGATTTGGCAACTAATAGATTAAGTTACAACCGTAAGGCGAAAACGCTCATGGCTAATACAAATTACAATAAGTTACAATAGATAGTACAAACTGCAATGTGCAACTAACAAATTCTGAGCCTGAGAAACGCATTAAAAGTCTTGTGTCTTTTTACGCAATATTCGAAACGAATCATAGATGCATTTCATACTTTGCCGGTTTCTCATTAGGTATTCTATAGAATGCATAGGCAATGTGTGAAATAGGAATCATTTCATACATTGCCGACTAGTTTTAGGCATTCTGTACAATGCCTATGCATTCTATAGAATGCCGGATTTCATACTTTGACAGTAACATATATATATATTATATAAAATATTTTATTTGTGCACACACACACGTATATATATACTTGCTAGAAAAAGTCTGCGTTCATCTCCTACTTCATATATAAAGAGCGAAAAAAATTTAAAAATCTGAATTTTAAAATTTTTTTTAAATATTTTATGTAGTTCATTCCAAGTATTGAGAATAACAAAAGTAAACTCAGTTGTTTTTCATAGCTTTTAAAATAAAAACAGGTTTGTAGTGATACCAACAAAAATCAAGTAGAAAAAGTCTGCGTTCACTGTTTTAATAGTAACTATGAAAATTATTTAAAAAGGATAATGAGCTATATTAAGCCTTATCCTTTGCTTCTAATAGCTGCAGTGGCGTAATGGAAAATAATAGGCCCCTCCCCCCCTTGAAAGGTCAGGTTTTGGGCCCCAAGCCAGATCTTACAAAGGATTACAAAACCAAACATAATGTAGCAAAACACATCACCTAAAAATATTTAAACATTTAACTTATAACTGAATACAAAATCAACCTGAGTCTGGTTAAACGAAGTAAATAACCTTTAACATTATAGAGTATTTATGGTATTTATTAAAATGGAAAATCTCCCCAACAACAATCGAAAGATAACCTGGTAACTTAAATAAAAACAATACATTAAGAAAGACACGAAAACTGGAAAATAATTTTCGTTTTTAAATTCTTGCAGGGAAAAAAAGATATTGCTTACCTTATCCTTTGCTTCTAAATCCCGGGATAAGCTTGATCTAAAGTTCGATTATATTCTAGCATAAATACTGCCACTCTTGAAAAAGAGAGTTCCTTGTATGATGCAAAAACGATTTAATGAAAAAAGAAATAAAAAACTGATACATTCCGCGTGCTAAGATAAAGACACAACTACTAATACACAGCCTAAAAGAAAATTTGTTCCCTTAAATCTGTATCTATATGAGCACCTACATAAAGAGCAAAATCACTTCTGTTCGAGTCTGTTTTTCCCAGTTTTCATCTTACGACTCCTTTTCTTTAGAGAGAGTATCCTTATTAGCTGAAGTGTCCGAAACGGTGTTTTTTCTTGTGAATTAATTTTCACTTCCATGATTTGTACATCAGGTTCACTAGCATTACTATTACTAGTACTTGCACAAGTGTATGTACTTGCAGATATTAAAAATCTATACAATTTTGCACATTTACTATTAATATTATACTCCTTTTCCTTTCGAATTTTTCGTTTTTGAGAAGCATTTAAAGTTTTTTTAACTCCACGCATTTTAGGACGGCATTTCTTCTTGTCTTGTTGACAAAATACCATTTTTTGAACCAGAATATTAAATTCTGATAAAAAAAATACAGTTCTAATAATGAAAGCGAGAAGTGAGATGGAGATGTTTTAATAGAAAAGGAACACAGAGATGTGTCTGTTCTAAAAGCAATTTTGTGAAATGTTTCTCATTATGCTTTATTTGATTGAATACACATAAATCTGACCAAATTATTATTTAAATATTCTCTATGGTTTTCCAAGTATCGTAATACTATTTCGCGTGAAAAAAGCAAAACAGATGTACGTTATTTACGACTTCTCTAAATGAAAATGAAATACATGAGGGGGAACTAAAGTTGCCAATAAGTTACACTGCAACTTCGGTAGAAAGCAAATCACGTCTTTTTTTCTCTCTACAGTTAATGTAAAGTATACTATAATAATAACAGTGATGAATTTCTTTATCTTCCTAGCATTATATCCCCAATTCTCCATCTGATTTTTATTTTATCTGTCAGTAATTTAGGTTTGAAAAAAACCACTAAAGAAAAGTATCTCTCGTCAAGGGGATTACAGTACATCAAACAAAATGTTTTTTTATTTGGTTATTGGATCAAAGATATCTAATGAGCACATTAAAATTTTGATTTTGAATAACGTTACATCGCCATTTGGAAAATTGCTTAAAAGTTGGATTTTAAAGAATCTGAAGCGAATTTTGAGGAAATCTACATAAAGGGCGTCAGTCAGGCTTTGGGCCCCCTAGAAGCCTTGCCCCCCCCCCGGAGTGCGGGGATGCACGTTACGCCACTGCAATAGAGTTGCAAGCACAACAGACTAGTTAGAATCAAATTATATGATTCAAGCAAAATGGTTTGCTATTAAAAGAGATTTTTAAATGTAGATGAGTTTCATATTATTAAAAAATATATAAAAATGTTACAATTTACCTTTTCAACTTTAATGGTATTCTTTACTTCTTCACCTAAATCAGCGGTAGGCACAAATTTCACAGATTCCTTTCCATCAGCTTCATCGATAATTTTTTCTATTGATTCACTCTCAATATCTTCAACATTAGTGAATACAACTTCTAATCTACCTTCAGAAACTACATTCTGTGCAATATCAGATTTCACCTAATATACAAAAAGCAGGAGGAAAAAGTCATATCCATCAAACTCTCTCTTACATACACACATAAAAAATATTTAGTATATATATATATATATTAAAATTTCAGTTTACAAATCTAATTCTTTGATTTTTATAATTTCTTATGTCTTCCACTAGCGGATATTAAAAAACTCCATATTTATTTAAAAGGAATAAATATGTGAATATTTTTATTTGTGCTTGTTTAAACAGAATTAAAAAAAATACTTGATGATCATTTCACAAATAAATCTCCATACATATTAAATATTTAAACAAACATTTTTGTTCTTTTGTAAAGTTTACTTCTGGAATTCCCCACCTCCTAAAAAAAACTGAACTCTTTTTGCATTCCTTAAGAAATGCTAGAGTCCTCAAATCCATTTAAACAGCTATAATCATAATTAAATATTTCAAATATACAGGCATAATTCCGTTATTGCATTGTTACATTATTTGAAATTTAGACTATCCTTTTCCAGAGAATTAACAAAGAATTACATAAGTTCACGAGATTAATTCTTATATTAATTTATATAGGTCAGTTTTAATTCCTGGCTCTGAGTGCTCTTGAAGCAAAAGATTTATATAATTTTAAATTCTTAATTAAATGATTTTTAAACATAACATTTAAAATTGCTTCAAAAAATTTTGCCATTTAAAATTAAATGAATAGAAAAAAAAATCAATGCAATGCAACCAAATGCAAAAAAATTAAAAATTTGAGGTTGGGGAGAATTTTTAACCAAATTAGTCAATACTGGTTGTCCATTCTGGTAAAATATTTTAAAGGATTTTTAAAATTAAATGCGTGACAGGGCCAAGGTGGAAAATCTTAAGTTCTTTTAGCTACTGCAATTTCACACATTCTACAGTTATTAAATTAAATTTAATAACTCTTCTGTGGAAGGATAATTCAGCTGATTTTTTGCCCTGCTAGTCTATCTAAAAACAAACTTTTGTAAATAAATGGTAAAATAATTGTTGATGATATTCTAAAAAAAATATTTATGGGGTAGAAGCTGTTGCCTTATGTCTAAAGTTGGTTCAAAACAACTTATGTATAAACTATGAATAGATGTTCAAAATGCTCCTAAACAAAAACATAACACAATCAGATGTATGATATTTAAGCTGTGCAAAACAGATTTTCTTGCTGAACCATACACCACACTTCTATACTTTAATTTTGAATAGATGAGAGCAGGACATAAACATAACAAACAAATGTATCTGAACCCCACAATGAGTGAGATAAAACCTTTAAAATGTTGATTGCCTCCACCTAGTTTTTACAAAACCATGAAATATGATACCATAATGTTAGGTTTTTGTCAAAATCTAAACATTTGATTCCGTTAATTAAAATATTATTGTAATAAATTTCAGGATCAGAATGAAGTAGTTTTTGTCTACAGAAATGCACACATCCTGTTTTTGTCCAAAAAAGAAAAAAACATTTTCATTTGTCAAATTTGTACCTTTTTTTGAAGTCTCTCAATAATATTAATTTTTTTTCTCATGCTAGTCATCAGAAAAGCATGAGACCATTTTCAGATGCTGGGTAGTTGAAAATTGTTATTAGCTTTTATAAAAAAAAAATTATGACTCTCAAAACACTCTTTTGGTTAAAAACATCATATAAGGTTCTTTTAAATATCTATCTTCTGAAAATGTTTTGACAAAAACTGGCAAGTTGCTCTTCAAATCAAAATTGTAAACTTCTTTAAAAATACCATGCATTAATTTTTTATAACATGCATTTTCAGCATCAAAAAATTTGAGAATAGATGTCAATGATACACAAAAATATTGCTTACTCATGTTTGTAAAGCAATTAAACTGTCAACTGTTGATCAATATCATAATAATTTAAAATAAAAATTATGCTAAATAATGTTCGTGTATAAGTATATATATATATTATTTGGATAATACCATTTTTAATGCACCACTAATATTAATGACATATATGTAAGTTCTGTACATGTAAGCAGATTATTTGAGTATATTTTACATAGCAATATTGGATTTAGGCTTGTAGTTCTTTGCATATGAGAACTTACTGCGGTTTCAGTCATTCATTAATTAATTGTTACTTTAATTTTAATTATTTACATTGTGATTAATAATTTTACTTCAGTATCTGATACATATATATACAAACTCACATTACAGGCAGTGAAAAGAAAATAGAAATTTAAGAAATTTTATTTGCAGTTTTTGTGGAAACCTATTTTGGGGTAGGTGGCTATGGGAACGTAAAAGGTAATTTAACTTCAATTTTAGAAATTATCTTTCAGAAGGCCTGACCTTTTTAAATAAAAAGGTGAAAGTTATAAGAATGTTTTCAAATACAATTGTACACTTAATGCTAGGACTTAGATATCATTAATTTACATAGATAAACAATATACATTCATGCAACATCATTAAATACCCAGTGAAGAGGGCAGATAACAGCTAGTATATTACAAGCTTTTATTTAACTTACAATGTATGTATGTATGTATGTATGTAATTTGTTCGGGTGGAATCTTGCAACTCAATTTTCAAGCTGATATCTTCACACCATTGAGCTGAAATTTTGTATACATGTTTAGTTTGGATGACAATGCATGTTTTGCCAATTTACATTCCGATATTGCAATTAATTAAAAATATATTAATTAAAAACATTAAATTAGTTTTGGCGCCAACTTTGATATATCTGCATTGTTGTAATAATGTTATTGTTACAACAATAACAAAAGTTGGCGTCGAAAATTGGTTTTCAGCCAAACTGGAATTTCATAACGTTGCGCTATTGACTGTATTAATTAACTTTGTCTAAAAAATAATTACATTTCTACAACGTAAAAATAACTTAATTTCTACAACGTATGCATTTTTTTTACAAATTTCTATCTATTTTCTTGGATTTAAATTCAAAACAAAAAAGTAGAGCTACTTTTCAAATAGATTGGTACATTGTATACCTTTCTCAACGCTGCCAAGTCAAACTGAGATGGAGTAATGAAGAAATTCTTTAAAAAATTTATCTAACTTTAATCTATGAAACTCAGACAAAAAATAATTACAGAATCGGAAAGATCATTTTTTTATGTATCTTACCCATCAAAAAGGAATCCACTAGGAAAACAATAAGAGAAAAATATTATCTAGAAATGCAATGTATTTTCAATTAAAAAAATAATTTTATAATAAAATGAATGAATTTTTTAAAGATATTTTCTAATTTTAAGCCTAAAAGTAATATAAATATACCTCATTTTATCACCAGTAATCTAAACACACACTACGGCATGTGTCCTTAAATTTAATTACAAATAGAATCTGTTAATTTTATTTGAGTTTTTTTTTGTTTGAAAAATTACGGCAATTTTGTTTCTCTAAATGAGTTAGGCACATTGTAAAACCAGCTCAAGGTTCTTTATATTCATAAAATGTGCCAAAAGAGAATAATTTGCAAAATGACCTGAAATATTTTAAAAATAAGGAGAGAAAAAAATCGAATCTTAGAAGAAACATTTCGTTAAATAGAAAATGCACTTCTCTATTTGGAGTTGTTTTACGAAGAAAAGAGTAATTAATATGTGCTTGGTTCCAGGAAAAAGTTCTTAAAATAGAGGAATTCTCCAAATAGAAGTTCGTTACATGGAGATCTGACTGTATAAAAATAATGCGATGGTTAATTATTTTTTCAAAATCAAGTTTCTAAAGATGAACTGAGCAATTAAAAAAAACAGATTCTTACGTAGAAGATATTCAATGTCCAGCAAAAGATTATCATTATTTGATAAAACTTTCTTTTTTGATTACAACATGCGTTTTGAATCCTAAGCATTTTATTGATTAATACAAATATTTAAATGCCTTTTGAAGTTTTTTAATAAATAACTAAATTTTTCTTCTAATATGTTAGAGAAAAATATATCCCTTATCTTCAAAATATTTCAAATAAATATTATATTCTTAAAGTTTTTTCAAAAATAGTCAAAATTTTAATTAAACAATTAATAACTTTGTCATGTATGAAGATAATCTCTTTAAACCTTTTTTTTCGTGTGTAGAACAATGTTACCCAAGATCTGCACGAAGATTGAAAAAATTGCTTAAAAATTACGGATTTAAAAACATTGTGTTTTTAGTCTAATACCCTTTTTGTCAGAATTAATTCAGCTAAACCAGGGATGGCGAACCAGCGTTCAATGAGTTGAACAGGCTGAGAAACCTGTCCAGTGATAACTAAAAAGTAAAAAATAAACTAAAAGTAAAAAAACTTTTTTAAGAACAAGCTTTTCTTAACGCGCTAAAAAGAATAAAATGAACTTTTCCTTTAAACCTTTTTTACTATCAACTTATAACGTCATTACACAATTTATATGATATAAAAGCTTGTCGCGAGATTTAAGTACTCGTATTTACTTAGTTTGAATTTTTAGAAATTAAAATCAATCAGGTCAAGTTATTTATTTTACTTGTTTATCTACACAGGTAAATCTCGCGACAAGCTTTTGTATCATATAAATTGTGTAATGACGTTATAAGTTGATAGTAAAAAAAGTTTTAAAGGAAAAGTTCATTTTATTCTTTTAAGCGCGTTAATAAAAGCTTGTTCTTAAAAAAGTTTTTTTTACTTTTAGTTTATATATATATACACACAAACATACATTACAGGGAGTAAAAAGAAAACAGAAAATTAAGAAATTTTATTCAAGTAAATAGCATACTTTATTCAAATACACTGTTGTTAACACATCTTTTTTGTTTTTAAGGTAAGCAAAATGATAATATTAATAGAATTTTGACCAAAGAATGATGTAACTCCATTTTCGGATTGGGCATTTTGATTTTTATTCTTTCATGTTTACCAATAGTTATATTATTTCAAACAATGCAATTTAAAAAACAATTTAATAATAGTTAGAAAAGATCTAAAGGTTGACTGATTGTTTAATTTTATGGCACAAGAGCCAAATTGGCTAAGCCTGAGTTTAATTGACCCTTTTCCTTGCTACTGAGACATAATTACATTTATAACTAACCAGTAAAATGAATATAATCAGTTGCCTTTTAAAATCTATTAAAAAAGTATATGTATAACATAATTACTTCACTTGGTAAAGCTTCTAAAACAGGAGAATTATTTAAATACTCCAACATCTCTTCTTCAGTCACTTCCTGAAAAATATTTAATTATTAAATATAAATAGTGTATAGTTTATAATTTTCATGAAAATTCTAGAATATGCATCTGTGAACTTACTAAATTGTCCATGTAATTTTTTATCAATTTTTGCACTTTTTTACATGCATATATTTCATTCTCTTTATAATCAATACTTGATTGCAAAAGATAAATACAAGTAGTTTTTACAACAGAATCCTGAAAGAAAAGTAATTTTTAAATATTTAAAATATTATTAAAGAAATGAACTAAATACAACTCACTATCTTAACTATATAACAATATGGAATGAAGCAAATATGGATAACTGAAAATTTAGTTGATATGACTTAATTTAACCATATTGTAGTCATCACTTTTCCTTTTCATCCACTTTTATATAGCAAATATAGCATAAAAATAAAAGAAATTAAAATTAAAAACATATAACACTCATTGAAACAAAATACTAGTTTCTAAATATTTTTAGATACCCTTTATTTGTTACACTTATAGTTTGACTGTGTTATAGAATAATCAAACATCAATGTTTAAAATACTTTTTCTTTAATAAAGTAAAATTCATATAGTATTAAAAAATAGTTGTAAAAAAGGACAAAAATGTTATTTTGAATTACAATGAATATGTAATTGCTATTATCAATACAGTAAAACTATTCCTCATTATATTATATATAGAAGTGCAACTCACTTGCTCATAACAAGATCTTTGAAATTATTCATCTCAAACAGTCTAAATCTGGTAAGGGCATTCCTTTTGTTGAGTAAAGATCTGCTAAGAATAAGTTTTATGGAAATCACTCCCAATGGGAAGGGGGACATTGTAAAGACATTGTATGTAAAAAAAAAATTCCTCTTTTGAAATTTTAGACATACAGATCAGAAATTTGACAAATATGTTCTTTTGTTGAGTACAGATCTACTAGAAACCAGTTTCACAAAAATTGACCCTTAAAATGGAAGAGGAGTGTAATGAAGGGGGGGGGGGGGTATAAATATAAAATTCTTGTTTTTGAACTATTAAATTTACAGACTTGAAATTTGATAAGCATGTTTTTTTTTCAATTGAGTAGAGATCTGTTAAGAATGGATTTTGCCAAAATCAACTCCCACAGGGGGCTGCAAGGATATAAAAAATAAATATACTTCTACTTAAAAGTTTAAGTCTTGTCCTTTTTAAATTAAGAAGTGAGGGCTATAAGAATGTTTTAGAGATCAATACCTTAAAAGCAGTACATAGTCATAAAACACCACAAAATATTATTGATGCAAGTTAAAAAAATGGCTTGTATAAATTTCTTTATAGGTACAGTAAAATCGGACATCTAATGCACATTTTGAACTAAAAAAATATGATCAAAATTTAGGGGTACACTTTATATGCCAGGTATAAAAATGATGGCTTTAAAAATAAAAAAAAAAGAGAGGAGGATAAAAAAAAAATTTAAGATTGCTACTTATATCAGAATACTGCTGTACTTTTAGAAGTATAATATTTTTTCAAAATCTCAGGATAATACCTCAAATCAATGAGGTAAAAACATAAGATCATTACACACATACATTTCAGGTTCCTTCATAAAAAAACGGGTGCGCATTATACAGCGGATTTTATGGTAGCTTATTTCTTTTCATAGAATTAATGTCTGAGATATTAAACAACTACTTTATAAATTAAAACATTTTCTAAGCAAAGTAATATCCTTTGCTTACTTGGGAACTAGATTCCTTTAAGGATAGCATTAATGTAACACATGCATACAAAGAAACTATATAGTTAAACATTTAAATTAAAATAAAATATTCTACTGCAGGCAGAAATAAATTAGTTTGGTGATTTCATTCTCAATTATTTCTTTTCACTTGTTTACAAACAAATCCCATATTTACCTCACTAGCATCTAAAACATCTTTAAGCATTTTCAGTCCTTCATCAGCATCTCTCACTCCTTTTTTAGCTTTTTCGATAGCAGAAATGCACAATCTTTTACAAGTAGATACTGCATCTTTAACCTTATAAAAATAATTAACATTGCTAAATTAATATCAAAACAACATGGATTATATAGTATGCAATAAAAAGAGACTAACATTACATCCAACACAAAAAATCAAAAAAGTTCTTAAAATGTATTTATTAAACAGCAACAATAAATATTAATTCTATAAAAAATTCTTATATGATATAATTTATCATTATTACAATACTATAAAAATTTGTAAATTACAATAAAACTACCAAAGTTGCTTTAAATTGATTTAATTTTCATATAACTTGATATGTGACACATTATATTTTAATATTACAACTCATTCCAGTAGACAGCAAAATTCAATATTTCTGTGGATGAATCTTGCTAAATTTATGTAGATTTTTTTTCATAGAAAACTTTTACCGGTTCTATAAGAACTACCCAAGCTGCATAGTCCATTTGCCATCAATTACTGATTAGAAGTTCATTATTACTCAAAATTCAGTCAGTATACACTCAACAGGTTTTCCAGAACAGGAAATAAGAAAATTGCTTTGAAAAAACTACTGTAATTTCGCACGTATAGTCCGCACCATCGTATAGTCCGCAGACACGATTTTATATAATAACAATTTCAAAAATCGTCAGATAGTCCACACCACCGAATAGTCCGCGGACTATACGTCTGAAATTACGTTATTTTAATACGGAAATACTAATGTATTTTAGAAACAAAGAACTAAGTATAAATAGAAAAAAAGTACTTCCTTACTAATATACCTTCAGAAATAAAACGCTAAATACAAATAAAAAACAGTGCGAACTAATTAATCATATATTAATTAATCACACATTCTACTACATAAACGAAAACCTTCAAAGTCCGATTCATCGGTATCAGAATTAAACAGTTCTAATATATTTTCGGGAAGAGTGTCCGAAAGTTCATTTTCAGCATCACTATCTTCACTTGTCAGTGATTTCGTCGCTTTCACTAACAATCCCGGCTTTTATAAATCCCGATCATCGGCAGTTCACGACAGCGTGTTTTTTAAATTTCAACGATTTTAACCGTGAACAACCAGCGTATTATCCGCACTAGTGGATAGTCCGCAGCTTTCAAAAATTCGCATTTTAAACACAGATAGTCTGCGGACTATACGCGCGAAATTACGGTACTAGAGCTCCTTGTATTAAACAGAAGAAAAGAGATATTCATTAGGATAAATTACCCCATAAAAAACTCTTTAAAAAACAA
>BMAO01029377.1:0-97052 GCA_019973975.1 Trichonephila clavata | reverse complement strand
TATATGGAATTATTTGAATAAATATTTAAGTTCTTATCATTTTCATACTTTGAGGTTAATTCCTGTCGCTGTCAATATAATATTTGTAATTGTGATTAAAAAAGATTTTTTCGATTAAAAAAACTAACTAATTAAGTAAACGGGTATTTTTGATTTTCTCTAATATTTCTAATTCTTAAGCATGCGCTTGACGGTGTCTCTTCGCTACCTCGTCTGAGGGTCCAACTGTAGTAGCAATTAAGACGCCCGCCTACCGCACATACCTGCAAGTCTTGTTATTTTGGTGGTCGCATACATTTCTCCGAATCAAACAGTTAAAAAAATTAAAGATTTCCTGCATTTTGTATTTTTACCGTATACCGAAGGTGGTCTGCTCTTTTTTTAAAAAAACTATCACTCGCTTCCCATGATTTTGAGTGGTGATTTTAACGTTAACTTCAGTTTGCCAGAAGCTGAGCCGCTCATAGCTTTTCTGAAAGATGAACTCCAGCTCGAAATTCACACTAATCGAAATGTTTCGACAACTAACAGTGGTACTGTTATTGACACCGTTTTTCAACGACTTTTAAATACTTTGAAATCACAAGTATATGTGTCATACTTTAGTTTTCATAAATTTATTGTCTCCGGTCTTCCCCAAATTGAACAATAATAAATATTTTTGATAAAAAACTGCATTACTCCTTGTGTTAATTAAATAAAAGTTTCATTAAAGATATAATTATTCGATAGAAAATTATTTATTATTTCCAGTCATAACCGATTCATTTCTTTCAGGATTAAAGTTACTATTGCGTATTTACTATGATAACAAGTAAGATGTTACACATCATATGTGACTACTGTAAGACTCGTTTCTTTTTTTTTATTACAGTAATATCTCAAACTTACGCTATAGGTGGAACTGAGTGATAACCGCATAAGTCGGGGGGAAATTTTGCAAATAAATACATTTAAATTATTTTTAGTTTGGAACCACAGACGAAAAATATGTTTAGTAAAATCTTAGTAACACAAATGCAAAATCGTAAGCCGAAGTTATTTTGAAGTAGCAGGTATCATAAAATCTAACAAAGAAATTTGTCGGCTCAAAGATTTTTTTTTTCTCCCGTAAAATTTCCCGTATGCTAATAATTTTTCTTATTCCTTGTTTTGTTGAAAAGATACGCTCTGCGTTGGAATCTATATTTTCTAAAATTTGTAACCATTGTTCAATTAAAAAAAATTAATTTCCAAATTCCCAACCGTCATTCGATCTTCTGATTGAACTAAGTCTAAAGATTCAAATCTTCAATATCTTGCTCTTGCTTATGTATTTCTATGAGCTCATCAATTGTCAGTTCTTTATTGAGGAATCCAACAGTTTTTGAATGACATCACTATTCCACTTATAAATTTATTTGCCTGGCAAGATGGACAACTTCTTCAATCCCATTACCAATCTCATCGGCCTCTGGCATTGATTCCGTCTGGGTTTCAGTCATGGGGAAAAAATAGGTGCAGCGTAAGTCGAGTCATTACTGTAATATCTTTCATAGGAGCAAAATATAATTTCATGGAGGGTGAGCGAGTGCTTGTAAACGTCGCACTATTCAGCTGCATGAGCGCTATTGGCGACGGACCTCGTAGCTTTGAACCACGGTCATGTGAGTTGGACGACACCAGAGCTAGCAATCTCCTCTCCAAACTGCCACTACACGCTAACGGAGGACTTTGGGCATCGACAGATTAAACATGCATTAGCCTTTCTACACGGCGAGACTTCAGTGACATCTGGTCTTAAACCCTTTATGGAAGGGATTAAAATGAATGCATTGGAAGACTAATTACACATCTAGTTGTAGCCGCGGTAGCCAAGTGGTCAGGGTATCGGATCATGGCTAGCGTGTCATGAGTTCGAGCCCAGTACCACTGAAGATCCACCGTGTAGGGTAGCGATGCTCGTTAAATCTGTCGAGAGCTCAAACGTCTCCCTTGGTGTGGTGTTTAGGAGAGGAGGGGGTTGCAGGTCAGATGTCGTCCGCGTCACTTGACCATGGCTCAAAATTACGCGGTCCGTCGCCAAAAGCCATCGTGTAGCTGAACAATGCGACGTTAATATTCACTTACACATCTAGTTACAAAATGTTTTTCAGAATTACTCTTTTTTATGTATAAACTCAGTTGTGCTCATTCTTTTTTATGTAAAAATTGCATGTCTCTGCATACGTAGTTCTCCACCGTGTAGAGAGAACCGATGTCTTTAAGCATGTAGATGCTTTATGTCTTCCCGTTGGTGTGGTAGTTAGAGGGGGAGTGGCAGATCAGAATGTCGTTCTCTTCACTTGACCGAAGTTCAGACCTCCGAGGTCCGTAGTGAATAGTAGCCTCCGTAGTCCGTAGCCTTCATGTTGCTTTATAGCGAGACTTTAACATAACTCTCAGTCAATCGCATACACAGTCCACTCGATTTTTCTCTGAATGGTTATGGATTATGTAAATAAAATGAAAAAAATTTTAAAATTATAATGCAATGTAGAATTTCTATAATTATTTGACCTCACAAAAAAGAGCAATTTTATAAAATGTTATGTCTCTCACTGCCACATTTTTCTTCAAATAAAATTATATTCAGCTCTGTTATTACTATTTATATTTAACAGTATCACATTATTGGATAAAAATGTGCGCTATCACTCTATGATTTTTATTTAATTTAATATAAATTATTTTACATCAAATTTAAGTATTCTTCAGTGGCGTACACAAGGGGTTGAGGGTTCAATCCAGTGGTGTAACGGAGAACATGTTGGGCCCCCCTGCAAACTCAGGTTTTAGCCCCCCAAGTTGGATTTTACAAAGGGTAGGTACTTGACGGTAGCCAGGCTTTAGGCCCCTCCCAGAACCCCCCCCCTCCCGGGTTGCGGGAGTGTACGTTACGCCACTGGTTCAATCCCCATCCTGCGTACACCAACAAGTTTGAATTTTTATCTCAGATATCAACGTGTTATTTAGAATGTACCTCTCCCACCCTCCCCCTTTCCATGAGAGAGGTTTTAGTATCAGTGGTGTGATGGAAAATATTAGGGCCCCCCTGCAAAGTCAGGTTTTGCGCCCCAAACCGGATCTTACAAGACTCTTGGCGTCAGTCAGATTTTTACCCCCTACAATCCGGGCCTCCCCCAAAATGTGGGGGTTAATGTTACGCCACTGCTTAGTATGCTTCTGATGTTCTTTTTTTTTCTTGAACTTTTTAATGACACTGAGTTTAGATTGATCCAATGAAAGAAAGAAAATATCACGAAAGTACATTTTCTTCATATTTTAAGAAGCTAAACTAACATTTTTTTTATCGCTTCCGGTAAACACTTCCTATTTTTAAAAGTTCCAAAAAAAAATCATTAATTACAATTCAGTAAGATTCGATGGAACATTGATTTTTTTTTTGGAATTTCTGTATGTCCAATCACTAATATATAACCGTAGAGTGCCGATTCGATGATAGCAACAGCTGGCGACCTTGCCCCGGTCTAAGATGCTATGAAGGTCACCAGACGACATAGTACTTAATCTCGAAGCACACGCTCTCTGAATGCAAAATTTACAGGAAATTCCCCGTTCTCAATAAACGTGAAAAAACGCAGAGTATGATGAGCGTCAATCATGTAAAATAAAATTAAAAAAAAAAAAAGAATTATGCTCTAACGAACACTTTCAAAAAAATATAGAATTGAAAGCGCTTTGGTATTTGGCCGTTAGAAGATATATCTTTCCTATTCTCTCTTCAGAAATCGTTCTTTAAAGATATCGATGGGTCTTTCCCACATCGTTTCTGTTTTGTTCTTCAGAGCGAGCTGTAATGAATTTTGAAAAAGGAGGAAATGATTGTATCTACAGTTGAATAATTGAAATTTCTTTGACTTTTAGATATTTACATTCGACTTAACGATTGGTAGACATTACAGTTTTATTATTACTTTTTATCGTCACTGATATAATTAATATATATTTTTAAAATTTCAACAAAACATTATTGAGATGTTTGATAAATATCGGATTTTTTAAGTACGAAAAAAAATCACTTACGTCTCAATATTTAAATCTGCTGTGATTTTAATTTTGTTACTTCTCAACAATAAGGAAATTTTGTTAAAATAAGTCGTATTTATTGGAATGTTATAAAAATTATGAATGAAGATAAATTTCGAGAATGATTTCTAGATAGGCCATTTTACTTTTAGGATTTCTTTTTATAATTACTACTATTAGTTAACACTCTCCTATATATATTTATTTTAAAATATCTTCTTATATAAAATTTTCATCGTTAATAAAATACTTTCTATTCCTCCACTCAAGTTCAAATACATTTTTTTACACTTGTAGTGAGTGACACTTGATGTTAATACAGTTTTTTTCAAATTTAAGTCCTTAATATAATTTAACTAATGAATACAAAGTAATAAAAAAAATAGTACAACGCCATATATAAAAAGGAAAACCGGTCGTTGTGTCCCTGTAGTGCAATGGATAGCGTGGCGATTTGAATTTCTAATCCGAAGATCGTGGGTTCGAATCCCACTTGGGATGGCCTAATTTCTGAGAATGTAACTTCTTTTGACTATACTATTTTACTAAAATAATTAAATTTAATTAATGTGAATAAATAGTAACAAACAAATATATATATATAATAGTCCAACACCATATACAGAAAGGAAAATCTCTTTCCATTTTTCTATGTACTTTCTATTGTGACTCTGTCATATGTATATAACATATTTGTATATGTATGTTACATATTTATATTAATTGTAATTATTTAATAAAAAGTAACTAAAATAAAAATTTTCTCTGCAGACCTAAGTAGGAATTGACTTAAATTTTTTTTGAATGACTAAAAAACTGAATTTTTATTTTTCATTTATACTGAAATGGGTTTTAACTTACGCAATCAAAGACTCACATTTTTTTGACGGAGGGGGTGTAACAGTTTTAAAAAACCATAGACGAAAGCACGGATACACAATCTTTATGTTAAAAATTAAAAATTTGTAGGTTAAAAAAAAGAATAGGAAAATATCATTCATTTTTAAATTTATGCATTTCCATTTTTAACATTTCTCGTCGAAGAATACCAAAGTCAATCGAGCCAGGGGCATTTTAAGGCATGGGCCAACACAGACCCGGGCTCAGGGCTTAATCCTCGGGATTAACCCTCGTTCTCTATTGGAACTCAATAAGATCATGATTGTTAGTAATTTTAATTGTCAAATTTTATTCCCTGACATATTCTTCGAAAAACCGGGAATTTTGAATTCTGTGCCAATTGGCAACAGTGGCAACATTGCATTATTATATTATGTCCGTCGTCCATGTCTAGGCCTAGGCCTACCATCACCTTCATTACTCATTTAGTCAAAAGACAGCAGTCGGTTAGTGCCTAGATTTGTGAGATTATGAGTCACGCACATTTATTTCATACGAGTTACCGTTTTCACGAGTATTTGACAAAATAGGCTGCAAGCTGTCAAGTTAAATGATTACAGATGAGGCTACTTTTGCAAAGGAGCTCAGGGCCTCAAGAAGTCTAAAGATATCCATGAGTCGAGCCCGATACTAAGAAGGATTTAAGCTTATATCAGTGTTTCTCAAACTTTCAATATTGGCGCACCAATATTCTACCAAAATTTTCTTCGCACCTCCCCTCAATACAATAACAATGTATTGAATTCAATAATACAATACTTTGACGCTAAAGCTACTATACGACTTTAACCTCAAGTGCGACCGGCGTATATAAACGTCTCGCTTGGTGAAAGCGTTAATTGCCCGGACGTATATAAACGTCTTTCCGAAGTACGATCTTTTCTGAGCACTGCTATCTATAAAATTATTCTAAAGGCTTTGGAATGCAATACAAGGCACTTGACAGTGTTTGCGATGAATTTACTTGTTTCAGAGGATTTGCCTGTTTATTCCTTATCCCCCCCCCCAATGCATCACATACGCGCCTGAGGGGAAAACGGTGGCAATGAGAACAGAATCACGTAACTTTTAATCGGTAGTTAAGGGATTAATTATAAACCGTACAAATTATCTAAATAAACGTTAATTTTTACATGAAATTTTATATATGACAAGCCCATTGTGTCACTGATAGTTATTAAACTTGTTCATATAACTTGTATTGCTAAATTAATTATTAAATATATTGTACAGTATTGAAACATTTATAAGTGTATTTTATCAGTGTAAATGTGTATTTTAGTTTTAATTATGTCAGAATGTATTTTGTTGTTTGTTTATACTCAGTAAATTAATATTTTAAAAATAATCTCTTGTTTTCGACTGTTTAATGTGCTCGCGCTCCCTTTGTAAAGTTATCATGATCCCCACAGTTTGAGAAAGGCTGGCTTATATAGATTGCACGTTATTCTTCCAAGAAACTGCTGCTCATCATACTAAAAATCAAGCCATAATGACGCGGATATGGAGTTGGCTGCTACAGGAAGGATCGACCAACGGGAAAGGTTGTACTCACATCATTGTTAATATTCCTTGTGTTTCGTAATGCTGTTTTTTTTTCTTTACTTTTTCTATTTTTGATGGACAGTAGTGCACAGTTTTAATTAGACACACAAGGGAAAATTCCTTTCTCTCTAAGAAAAACATGGAAACATTATATCATATATAGAAATTTATTTTTAGGCATTGAGTAAAGTATTCTGTTATATAAAGTGGTTGCAAAATAAGTTGATGATGAAAAATAAAAGGAGAATTATTCTTTTTATGTGAATTATGAGAAAAAATGAATTTCTACTTGAATTTTTTTTTGTAATTTGGGAAAACAACTTATATGGATATCATTTCTGCAATAAAACTTAATATTTAAACATAATAATTTGATAACCAAATGAGATCAATTTTATAGAGACTATTTTAACAGATAAATCCAAGAAGAATAAGTATAAGACTGTTTTTAACTATGATATACATTAAGATGATTTTTTAAAAAAACCTGATGGATTTTTTAATCACAATCGTTAAATTCATGGATATAAGATTTTAAAGAACTATATATATGGAAAGAAATATAAAGGTTTGCATATAAGTGTAAAATACGTATTAGTTTTATCTCCGATATAAAAAATACTATATAGAAATATAATTATTGTACGCAAAAATCTGTACCTTTAAAAACAACAACAAAGAAACAATAAAATAGAGAGAATAGCAGTATAGCTGTTTTTATATCCATGGAAACAGTTTCAAGCACTTTATATACGAGGGACGTTTGGAAAGAAGTAAATTTCGTCTTTTTTTTAGAAGACACGTTTGTTGCTGTTTCACAACGAAAGGAGCGTCAAAAGAGGAGGAATGACGCATGCGCTGATCGTCAAAGAAGAGAGAGTAGAAGCAGACCGGCGTGTTACTGAGGTTATTCGATTACAAATCGAGTACCCATGAGCGTCTATGGACCGTGTTTGAAGAAGAGGTCATGTCTCGTCAACTGGTTGGTCCCTCATGTTGCATATTCACACACGGAAGACAAATAATGGATGATAAAGGACGAAATGGGCATCCCTCCACGAACGAAAACAACAATGCCCTATTACACTTTCACCTGTTCCTTGCATTGAAAACAGACCTCTCGGGAGGTAACTTCCCAAAAAATGCTGACGTTGAGTAGACTGTGTGACAATTTCTTGTATCGCAAAGCACCTAGTCTCATCAGAATATCTTCAAACTAATTGAACGCTACGATAAATTACCTCAACGTCGGTGGTGACTATGTCGAAAAAATTATCATTTAAAAAAACTAAAAAACACCTCTTTATAGTTAATCGAACTAAGTTGTACCAATCTTTTAGTCGCCAAATCTGGAAATGGGATCTGAAATTAGACGCCCGATGCGGGATGGGATCTAAAAATGGGAAATCGTTAATTCTGTTGATCCTGATCAAGACAATGGAACAAAATTATTAAATTGTTGCATTGTCATCGGTCCTGGACAAGTGATCAAAATAAAATTTCGAATTAACCTGACCTTTTAAAGTGGGTAAAAATTGAGTTCAAAGATTCCGTTGCATACAAATGAAGCTTATAAAAGGGGGTTAATAGTGCAAGACGTGTAGTCCATGATGTCAAGGTGGATAATTTTTGGCAATTAAGTTTTTGTGTGGGAAAAAAAGGATGAAACTTACATTAGGAATGTTCCTTGTAATACCGAACATATGTATATGTTACCGTTAAAGTGTGAAATCCGTTATTTCATAGAATAACTAGGTATTTCATGAGATAACTAGACAAGTCAGTTAAAGTATATAAAATTATTCAATTCTATGATTAGATTAGGTATTCTATACAATAATGATTACTTGAACGTTAAAGTATGAAATACGGCACTCGAAAGTTCTTTGAAGTGGCTCTAGCTCCTTTGAGAAGGATTTTCCCGATTAGGAACTAGAAATGGTTGAAAAAAAACAATTGTACTCTAAATATCAGTTCAATATATGTCAGCGAGCATTAATACATGAGATGGGCTTTTTCAATTCCTATATATATATACTATTAGCTCACTCTCTCTATATTTATCTTGTTCAATATTTCAATCGTTAATAAAATGCATTTTACAGCACTCAATTGATCTGAAATTTTATATACACACTTATTTTGGATGACAATACAGTAATTTAATTATAATTAAAAAATTAATTGATTAAAACTAATTATTCAAAAAATTACAGATACAGCTACATTGGCATCATTTTTGGCGACATAGCGACCATTTTGGCGTGTCAAAACTTGAAAAAGTTTTTTCCTCACATTTTAAAGCGCTCATTTGAGCTGGAATTTTCTAAACATTATTGTTTTGGGTAACAATACGATAATTTAAGTATAATTAATTCAAATTAATTGACTGAAATTAATTGTTTAAAGAATTACAGATACAGCCAGTTGGCTTCATTTTTAGCGATTTGGGTCAAAACTTTAAAAGATTTTTTTTCTTCTTCTCACGTTTCAAAGCATTTAGGTGAACTGAAATATACTTTTTATACATGATTGTTTTAGATGACAATACGATACTTTAATGATAATTAATTACCACTTAATGTTGTGATTCTGTCATATGTATGTACATATTTATATTAATTGTAACTATGTAATAAAAGTAACCAAAATAATTTTTTTATCTAAGTAGGAATTGACTTATTACTTGTTTTTCTCAAAACTAACCTGTTATAAAACTTATTACTTAAAATTAATTATAATTGACTTAAAACTCATCGCGCATTCATTTAAAACGTCCGGAGGCACAAAAAAAGTTTTTATGTATGTCCTCTAAATGACCTTCTCTAAAACTATTAGACCAATGATCGACTCGAACATGTGAATCATACAACAATAATTTGATTAGACGATCCTATGTTTAGAGGGGAAAAAAAGTGTTTCAACCAAAATTAATAGAAGTATCAAAATCCATTAAAACTCGAAGAGCAAGGAGCGTGAAACAATTCCTGCATTATACTTTGCAAAAACATAATAAGGAAAAATTTTCCGCTTCGTTGGGAATTTCTAGGAGTGCCAGTGGTGTACTCATTCGCTCTCTATGAACTCTGAATCTAGAGAGGATGCTAAAATATACCTGTATGTGCTTTGGATTATTCATTAAATGTAGGATGGGTTCTTTTTAGATTCAAGATGCAAGATCATCACCCGTCAATTTTTTAAAAAACACGTATCAGTATAGAACTATATTTTCTCAAACTACCAATATTAATTTCTAATTTTTTATCTTCTTAATATTTGATATCTTTAAAAGACAGCTTTCGTCTTGGAACATTTACTGTATGTTTTTGAACATAAATCGATCTGCGTATGACGCGAGAGAACGTTTTTTCCTTCAAAATTCGCGAAACCTGTACGTAAAACGAATTGAAAAAAATACCAATAATTTTTGGTACTTTCCTATCGGAAGTCTGCAATTGATTTTATTCGTTTGTTTTCAAAAATAATATGGAACATAGTCATAATTTCTGCGCATTTTTTGTTTAGAAAATGAGCGAAAAGGGATTTGTATACGGTACTTGATCGTTGATCTATATGCCATTCCCTGGAGGAAAACTCGCTGAAGAATGATCATATATATATATATTCCGTCATCTTAATTACTAATTGCAAATTTTTTTAACTATCGAAAATTCGAATTCTGGCACTGACTTTGAAGGATTTACGAGAATATTTTTCTTTTTTAAGAAAAAATTTCCTTTCTAAACATCCAAAACGGTAAAAGATTTAAAACAATTGCTTATAAGTACAGGAAAATGGTTTTAAAAAAAACCGTTTTTACTAAGCTACTTTTTCCCCAAGAATAGCGAATTCGTATAAAAGCCTACCTCCTTACTTTCCTCTTAAAAAGTAATGCAGATATAAACAGTAATGGCATAAATTGTACGCAAATAAATAAAAATCTTAGACAATCTAAGTATATGAGAAGCATCACTCTTAACAAAAAATGGAAATTCTTAACTTTAGAAAGAATCTAGAAATGAACCGAGTTTGTTTGGCTTAGCATTCTTGAAGGGAGAAAGATAGCAAAGAACACAACGGTTATTCAAAATTACCTATAAATTATAAAAAAAACTTTCAATAGATGAGTAAGATAGCTTATTGCTTTCACTCTTACGCCGCACTGCATGAGGACTTTGAATCATAAGACTATTTACTGTCAAGTAGCTTCGTTTATTTTTCAGGAAAGGCCATTGAACGAATCCCGATTCGAACATCAGTGTACGACACTGCTTCTAAAACGTTCTGTACTTGCGAACCAATTTTCACAATCATAATTTTCATCCCCCCCCATACAATAACAATATATTGAATTCAATAACAATACGACTTTAATTATAAATTAATAATTATACAATGTATCTTATAATATCTTGATAATAATTACAATTTAATAATTATACATTGTCTTACTGAAATGTGGCCTCAGGTAAGCTCTGAAGTTCAGAGATGACAACAAGTTCCTAAACATAAAGGCCCTATCAAACACGCATATTTGGAGCCATCGATTAGGACAATTTTTTACGCAGCTGAGGGTGAAGGGTTGCCGTAAACAAAACGACGTCAGCCACGCTCTATCTCCACATTGAAAATTATTCGCCGATTTTTCTGCTTCGTAAACCGAACGTTCAATATTATTTATTTTATTTCGTTCGCGCTTTTGTTGATAGGTGTAAACAGAAATGGTCATTCTTTTTAAAATATTATACACCTTTAAAATATTATATATTATGCATGATGCGTTTGACGAAACCGAAGTTACCATCTTTACCACCATCTTGTTTATGACGTAGGGCGCCGAAGAACCCCATTGGCTGGAATTCCTAGCAACTTTTTTTTGGAACAACATTTTCAGAGTTCACTTAGAAAAAGTTGTTTGGAGCTGTTCCTATGGCAACTAGGTAGAAATTGTTCGGAGTTGGGTGGAAAATTGCACCAAACGTGTACGCGTGATAAGGCCTTAAGGAATGTAGGGCTGGTTGGTCATACTGCCGGTAAGGTTGGGTCCTACTAAGGGGATGGGGGAGGGGAATCTAATACCATCCCAAATCATACTATCGGATGCAAAATCGATATGGTGATGCACAAGGAAAAATTAATTTTTCGCCTAAGATAACCGAGTGTCTTGGTCCCAAGTTCGCAATTATGTAATTTAATAATTTTGTTATTTTCTAACATCCCTTAAACCAACCTTAAAAACTTTAATCCAACATCTCCACCATTTTATCTGCAATTTTTATTCAATATACTATTTAAAAAGTCTAGAAAATTCTTTCGAGTCCAAGATCGTAAATTATTAATCTAAATTGTATATTCGAATCAAAAGTTTGATATAAGATGCGTTATTTTTTGGATTACGAATATTTGGTGTTAAAAATTTAAAAACTTGCCAGTTCACTTTATACTTAGAACTCCTTGAGTTACAAAATCATAGAAATATAAGATATCCGTGATAAAATCGAATGTATCTAGTGCTCATAATTTTTTTTTCAAATAATAATAATAATAATATTGAGACTGCAAATTCAAGTGTTATTTCAGAAAAATTCAGTTACCAGTAAAATGAACGGGAAAATAACCTTAGAAATCGACATTTTTAAATCCATTTAAATTAATACTAAGAAGTAAGTACTTGCTCAGGTAAGGAATTCAAGAATAACCTTTCTGAAGAATTTAAAGGAAGTATAAATGTTTATTATTTGATTTCTTAAAACAACGTTAGTCATTTTGTCAAAATCAGATACCATGGATTCCACGAGTATATTATCGCCGAAATATTTAGCTGCAAAATAGAAAGAATAATAAAATAATTCAAAAAGTTCATTCACAGAATCACTTAAGAAACAGTATAATGTAATTTGAATCTTTCTTTTATAATAGAATTCCATTTTTTGAATTAAAATACTGAGTAAGATCACAAATCAATAAGTCTGCCAAAAAGTAAAAAAATTATGCTAATTTATAAACTATAATTAATATTTATAAATATTTTCAATGAAATCTTACTTTAAAAACGGATCATTTCAAAAAGAGCTGTTTTAATATTTGTTTTTAGAAAGCATACAACTCAACCCTGGTTTCAATTAGGAAGAATTCTTGAATTAACAGAAATCTGAATTCTATTACTTAACTAACATTTTTTAATTCTGTTGTTTAACAAGAATTTTGTTAAAATACGCATCAAATTTAACAGATTAGTTAAAATCTCTTTTTTGGGGGGAGGGGGAGGAGGGGGGTCATATGATTTTCACTCCATTGCAAGCTTCAAGAGAAATTTTATTTTAGACACAAAACAAAACTAAAATGGCTGCCAGTATAGCCGGCAATACATTGTTGCACAGTTTTCCCCAGTTGGTCTTTGAAGAGAACATGCTTCACATAATAAAAAAAAAAAAGCTTTTAGAGATTTTTTTGCCCACAAAACTAAACTAAGGGCTCCATTCGACTATAAAAGAACATTTTCCAGATGATAATGTAATAGGAGCCCTCATTATAAGTTACGATTATAACATTAAAATGGTAAGAGGAGTTAAAAACCACGAACCTCCGGGTATTGCGTATGGGTCTGACAAGACTCTTTAGCGCTGGGGGTGAATGAAAGCTTTCTTACCACATCCAATTGAAGGAATATAATACAGGAAATCATGTATAATTTAAATGTCGGTGGCGCATTATTCGTCACGACATAGAACAGAATTGAAAATGGTATGATATCAAGCGCTAAATCTTACCGTGTTCTAAATTAACCTCTATAACGCCAAGTATGTTACACACGTTAAAGCAATTCATTTTTTTTGTTCCCTCACAAATACTTTTTTAAAAGCATTGGCAATAAACGACCATGAGATTTTAACATATTTCAATATAAGGTATGTTCTTCATTTGAAGAATAATCTTCTCCAATCGCTTGAGACTAATCGATCACGATTTTGCTTTTTTTAAACTTCTGCATGAAACCTAGTTCGCATTTTATGTGAAGACCATTAACTAACATAATGGCACGGTATAATTCTGGTTAATAAACCGATTAATATCATGGGTGATTTATAATTTCATGGATTTAATATGCAATGTCATTCATCTATATGAAAAGTACCATAGTGGGGCAGAATGAATGTTAAGACATGTCTGTGAATAATCTTAGCATAAATGTTTAGTTGATTGTCCGTAATTACTCGTCATTGAATAATACTTAAAATGCATGTTTACATGCATTAAATTTTTTTCTAATAGTTATTCTATGGAATTATATTCGTTCTCATGAAAGCAATTTGCTTTATGTTTCTTTAAAGATGTGTATTAAAAATAGCAGTATGTTTATATAAATATAACCCATACGCTTCTAAAAAAAGTTATGTTGTCTTACTTCGTTTTAACTTCACTTATTATTTCAAGATTTCCAAAACAACTAAACTCTTAAAAAGGTGATTGAAAAATTAATCGAGCTTGTATAATATTAATCAAAAATAAATAATATTCATCAAAGAAGTTCACAGACTTTCAGCATGAGGAGTAAAATTAAGGCTTGAAGTAAATAGAATAATTTAATAACTACCAAAAAGTATTGACCCTCTCGCTGTATATCCTGCGATTTCCACGAGCTAAATACACGTAGCAGACGTAGCACTACGCAGTAAGAGGGTTAAAGAGAAAGACCGATTAAGTTGACAAATAAAAAAAATTCAAATAAAAGTGTTTCAAATAAAAAATTTTATATTACAAAATCTGAAAGAGTTCTAAGTAAAGAAAAAAAATCCATAACTTTTATGTCAGTTTTTATTTACTACCCTCAAATAAAATATTTAAACTGATCTATCAATGTGAGGAAAAAACAATTAATTTATCTTCATTTAAACTGTTAAGGGTTTTTTCTATAGTGCCAAATGCTTCGATATTTTCCCATCTATTGCCATTAAAACTTGTTACAAAAGTTAGTATGCTTTTTTGAATCAAAGCAATACGTATTTTTAAAAAAAAATCTTCGAATTTAGAATTTATACATTTTTAAAGAAATTTTCAATAACTACCATTCATAAAAAAAAAATACTTGCAAATCAAATTTCATGTATGTTTGTCTATTACTGCAAGAGGAGTAGCATTTTAAAATCCCATCATAATTTCTTAAAAATTTTTCTTTGAAAAATTGAATGGTTAGCTTTTTGTACATTTTGAGCACAAAAACTGTTTTACGCAACACATATACATAGGTTACAAGCAAAAAATTTTTAAAAACAATTAAATCAAAATTAATGTTTTATAAATCGTACTATGTCCCGTAAGAACTAAGCAAATTTTAATGAAATAATTCACAAGCAAGAAATTATCTTATATCAAAACACTCTTTATACTTCCTGTTAAATTCCTGCAAGAAATACAATAGTGGCTTATGATACATATTGTCTATTAAAAAACAACAGTGCTATTGAAAGCATCTTTAATATAGTTCTAACTTAGCTTTTGTTGTTTTAATTGTTTTAGTTTGTTAACCTAGTTAAAGAACGATATTTAATGGCTAACCAGAAAAGGCAATGTACTTAAATTTTCTGTATATTTACAAAAATAAATAAATAAATAAAAATTAATAAAATAAAGGAATTAAATAAAATAAAGAAATAAAATTACTTCACTCCAAAAAAAAAGTAGAATCGACAGAAAAATTAAAATCATAAGCAATGAAATAACTTTAAAAAAGTAAACTTAACAGAGTTTATAATATATAGACTTTGTAATTTCTACATATAATTTCCTTCCTAATAACAAAACACATGTCTGTAAGTTTTCCTTTTACAAATTATGAGTTAAATT
The DNA here is from genome assembly GCA_019973975.1 of Trichonephila clavata. Classification (NCBI taxonomy): domain Eukaryota; kingdom Metazoa; phylum Arthropoda; class Arachnida; order Araneae; family Nephilidae; genus Trichonephila; species Trichonephila clavata. The sequence continues at coordinate 81,695 of BMAO01029377.1, read as the reverse complement.
TCAGAATACTATCAAAATCTTTTCAGAATAGTAAATATTTATGCATTCAATATTCTGGTGTTTTTAATTACTAAATTTTACAAATAGAATATTATATTTGTATATTGTGAATTTAAACGCTTAAGATGACTGATTACGTTCTGGACCATTACTTAGAAAAAGTAAAAAACCGAACACTTTTTTATTATTTTTAGTTATAAAATTATACTTATAAAAGTACTTATAAAATATACTAAAAATATATACTAAAAAAGTACTTATAAAATTATTTTAAATATATTATAACGAGAAAAAATTATTTAAATACATTTTTTTTGTGAAAAAGATGAACAAAACATTCTCTTTTGATTGAAAATGCTTCTATAATAGTAATATTTTTGGTTATATATAGCTATATATGATATCTGTACACAGCCTGAACTAGGTTTTTTGAAATACATAATTTAATGGATTTATTCATATTTTAATGTAACAGAGTAAATAAATAGTAACAAAAACCACCGGTTACTAATTCAATGAATCGTAACTCTCAGAAAAATGTGAACAGGCTCTGTACAGAACTCTTAGCTATAAATAGTCAAAATATCATTATTAGAGAAGAATTTTCATTAAAAGAAAGCATTTGAAAATATATCATTCTGTTTTGATTTTTTCCCCAAAATATTGCGTTTAAATAATCTTTTCTTCTAATCATATTCTGAAAAAGGTTTACACGTATATTCTAATTCAAGCAGCACTAAACATCAAAAAACTTATTCATTTATGCGCTTTTAAAAATCCCTGTTCCGAACGTGATCTCAAAACCATTTGAGTTATTAATGAAGAATTAGTTCTAGTTATGCTTATCATTATGCTGAAGTCCCTTATAATATTTAATTTAAAGAAATAAAATTTATAAGTATTTAAATAAAATAATAAAATATGAAATTCTTGTAATGATACATAGTTTTTAATATATAAAGGAATATTAAATTATACATTTTGAATATTTTACAAAGAAATGTTCTGGAACTAATAGAACGCTAAATAATAACTTAAAGCATTATTAATTCTTACCTTACTTGTATTTTAGTACAATTTCTTGAAGTCTACTTGAACTAAATACCAGAGAGAAGTTATCAACTTCATTTTAAGATCTGTGATCTATATATCGAATTATAGATAAATTGAGATTAACAACAACAAAAAAGTATGCAGTGCTACTGATCCTACATTGCTGTTGATTTCGAATGCGTCTAAAAAATTTTTATCTCAGTTTTTTTTGCGTAATCTGCACAGAGAAATAGTGAAATGAGTTCAAGAATCACGAAAAAAAAGCCATGTAAATTGATCGAGAACATTCTTTTTCCAGAAGCATCATAAGACCATATTGTACAGGAAACTGCATACAGTATTTCTATGCCATTTAATGAAAATGCTTCGTTAAAATATTCGTTTTTTACGAAATTTACTGCAGCAGATTATGTAAAATGGATGAATTTCACAATACACGTTAAAAATACCTAAATTTCAAATTAAAGTATGTATGCATGTTTATTACATTCCCATATTACAATTTTCGAAAATTATAATTGCAGTACACTATTCAGAAAATTAATAAAATAATCTTTAAAAATAAATTTGGAAAACATTTTTGAAAATTTTTAAAAGAAACTCAACGATATATGCATATATATTCTATAATAGAGTTAGCATTATTAATTTAAAGATGAAATTGGCTTTTAATATAAAAAATATTAAATGCCCTTTCGAAAAAAACATAACAATTCTTTAAAAGTTACTGGCTTATTGCATAAATTTCGAGCAATGCAATCGTTATTTTTTAGTGTAAGAAAAAATTTTCATTTCATTGCAATATAATTCGATAATAATTACGTAACGCTGAGAATAAAATCTCAAACTTATTCTATCATAGTTTCAAAAACAGTTTCAAGGTTATTGTTAAAAACTATAAAAATTCAATCAGCATAAAATATTTTCCACACAACTTTGTAATTATTTTACTTGGTCAAATAAAAACTGTTTTTGTCCGTGATTTATAAACATAAGAATTCAGTTTATGCAAACTTTTCACATTAGCTCTTTAAATAATAAATGTTAGCTGAAATATCCAAAACTTTATCAGAGTATAATATTTTATTTTTAAATATTTTTCAAAAGATGGAATGAATAAATAAGGAATCTTTTTTAAAAAATTACGTTTTAGTAATACAATACGATATAAAAAATGATCTGGCTCCAAAATATTTCAGAAATAAGCCAAGTAAGCAGAAATAGTTATAAGGGAATTGGGGAAAAAATGGTGGATATATAATTGTCTTCAGATTATTAATAATTAAATCCAATTTTCAGTCATTTTTTTTTCAAATCAGATAAAATAAAAATTAAGGTAACTAATAAATCGAGTGTCTAAAAATACTTAATATCTACATATTTTATTTTTGTTGTAGTCTTTATAAATATCTTATTCCAAGTGTTAAGTCTATTCTTAACTATTAAGTCATGTATTAGAAAAAGCCTACAAGAATATTACACAAATAAGCTAAAGCATAAACTTTATAACTTGTGTGTGTGTGTGATGCATTTATATTAATTTAATTACCACCTGAAGTAATTATTGTTAATAATCAAATTCTTCTTCCAGAGATTTCTTCACATTTAACAATACTATAGGCTCCTTTTTCAACCTTTAAATTGTTATTTTACAGGTAATTAAGAGATATTAAGAAAAAAATTTTATAAAGAATTGACATAAAAAAATCAGAGTAATTTAAACAAAAAAAAAAAAAGCCTGTACTTTTTTATCTTTCCTACATTAGAATATTTTGCATTAGATTCCGATTTAGTTTCACGCATAAAAACTCATGCACCTCGGTAAGTACTTTTACGAAGAGATATTCCAAAACATTTTATGAGTACAATTTTGATAACATTTAATTAAAGTTCCATTTACGCATTTTTAGTAACAGAACTCACACATTTATAGTAAGGGATTATTTCATTAATGATATATTTCTTTTATTTTAAGGTATCCGACTACCCTAAAATTGTGAATTTTTCCAAAAATAGACCAATTTTTCTTATGGTTTTATTTCATGGGCCATCTTATTAGCTTTATAAAAATTACAAGTTTATCATTTTCCGTTTACAATAACAAAAACTACAAGTGTTTTAGTAAAAGCAGATGCCATTACTTTAACCAAGATGTCATACTTTAAAACGCGTTTTACTCGAAATGTGATTTTTTGAAAATAATCAAACGGGGTCAGCGATTGCACAAAAAGTTTTGAACATAATTAACTGAAATTTTTTCTGTAAGTTCCGTATAATAGTAGAATTGTTTTAACCTTCAGATGTATCAATCACTGCTTTATTACAAAATTTTCAGTCCCTTATGTGAATACAATCACTGTCTTTTTAAGCATTTTCAAATAGTAACCGAGATAAAGTGCTCTAGTTTTTGTAAAAAAGAAAAAATATCTCTTATCCTGAAGGTCATTTAAAAAATGGAATAATATAGCAACACATTAGATTGAAAAAATTGAAGATTTGTTTATAAACCTTTGGTGCAGAATGAGCCGCGTTTATATTTTTTGTCAATTTTTACTTATTTTTTCCCGTTTTAGTAATAATAGTTTCTTTTTCTTTTCTTAATTTTAGCGCATTTTTCTTAAAATGCACTAAACAAATCTAAAAATAACAAAAAAATCCCCATGACTTCTTTTTTTAAAAAAAAAAGTTGTCGCCACCAACCTTAAGGGAACATCGTACGATTTATAAAAAAAAACATTTTTGATTTAATGGTTTTTTAAAACTTTTTAGTTGCTTCCTATATATATTATGTATTATGTAAAACACAGTGTTATGATGAAAGTTCCACATACATTTAACCATTAATTTTTTAAAAAAAAGCGTAAGCATTTTTTAAATGAGTTTAAAATTCTACTTCTACAATAATTAACGTACACGCATGAAATTTAGTTTACAAGTACTTTAAACTATGTATATCACACAAAAGTTGGTATGACTTTTTTTGATAACATGACTGATATTCATAAAATACCGTAAAATCCTGTGTATAATGAGCACTTTTAACACAAAAAATAAGATCGAAACTTAAGGGTACGCGCTATACACCGGGTATGAAAACGATAGCTTTAAAAATAACAAAAGAGATTAGCATAAAAAGAAAATTCACTTCTACATGTATCAAAATATTGTTTATATAAAAGAAATGACTTGCCTTATGAACTAAAAGAGTTGTAGTTCTCTCTAGGAAAAAACTATTTTGTCAAAAGTTGGGATAATACCTCGAATTCAAAACATAAGAATAATATATGCTAATATTTCCGATTTCTTCGTAAAAAAAAGGTTGCGTGTTATACAGCAAATATACCTATAAAATAAAAAATTAAGCTTGAAAGTATAGGTGCGCGTTATACGGCAAATATACCTATAAAATAAAAAATTAAGCTTGAAAGTATAGGTGCGTGTTATACCGCAAATATACCTATAAAATAAAAAATTAAGCTTGAAAGTATAGGTGCGTGTTATACCGCAAATATACCTATAAAATAAAAAATTAAGCTTGAAAGTATAGGTGCGCGTTATACGGCAAATATACCTATAAAATAAAAAATTAAGCTTGAAAGTATAGGTGCGTGTTATACGGCAAATATACCTATAAAATAAAAAATTAAGCTTGAAAGTATAGGTGCGTGTTATACGGCAAATATACCTATAAAATAAAAAATTAAGCTTGAAAGTATAGGTGCGTGTTATACGGCAAATATACCTATAAAATAAAAAATTAAGCTTGAAAGTATAGGTGCGCGTTATACGGCAAATATACCTATAAAATAAAAATTAAGCTTGAAAGTATAGGTGCGTGTTATACGGCAAATATACCTATAAAATAAAAAATTAAGCTTGAAAGTATAGGTGCGTGTTATACGGCAAATATTACCTATAAAATAAAAAATTAAGCTTGAAAGTATAGGTGCGTGTTATACGGCAAATATACCTATAAAATAAAAAATTAAGCTTGAAAGTATAGGTGCGCGTTATACGGCAAATATACCTATAAAATAAAAAATTAAGCTTGAAAGTATAGGTGCGCGTTATACACATGATTTTACTGTATTTTTTTATGAATGCTTATGGAAAATTCCTTAAAAATACGTACTTATTAAAAATGAAACTATTTTCAAAAAAAATTATTAAAATCAACACATTTTGCTACATGTACCGATAACAATAAGAAAAAGTATCAAAACATTTGGCCCAATAGAAAAAAAGTCTTAGCATTTTAAATGGAGATAAAATAGGTATTTTTTCTTTTTTTTTATATAAATCAGTTTAAAGCTTTTATTTGCCATTGGCGTGTGAAAAAATCGAACGTAAAAGTTATTCTAACTCTTTTTTTTTTTTTTTACTTAGAGCTCTCAAATTTTGGGAAATCATAGAAAATTATATAAAGAATAATTTAGACTGAAATAATTTGATTGGAATGTTAGGACACTTTTTGTCGGTTGAATCATAATGTGTCTCCTTCAAGCAATTCTGAAAAAAGTGATCAATGAAATAAAACATCTTTTCTTGCTTATTTGGATTATTTAACAAAACATTAAGGGAATTTTTTTTTGACTTCGAAATAAAAAAAAATTTGCACAGAAAGATGACAAAATATAAAGACAAATAGTTGCGGTTGACATTTTTGTGAAAAATACAATTATTGTACTTTTTGTATACTCATGCCATTTTTTGCTCTCATTAAAATTTTATTATTTTAAGGTATCTGACTACTTGCGACAACTTTTTTTTTAAAAAAAATGGAGATATGGGGCTTGTTTTTGTGGTTTTTAGATTTATTTTGCACACATTCTAAGAAAAATATGCTAAAAAAGAAGAAAATGAATCATTATTACTAAAATGGGAAAAAAGTGGTAAAAATTGACAAAAAATAACATAAACATGGTCCTTTCTCTACCAAAAGTTTATGAACAAATTGTCAATGTTTCAATTTTGATGTGTTGCTATGTTATTCATTTTTGAAATGACATTCAAGATAAGAGTTATTTTAATTTTTACAAAAACTAGAGCAGTTAATCTTAGTTATTATATGAAATTGCTTAAAAAAACTGTGATTATACTAAAAATGTGATTATACTGTAAATTTTGTAATAAAACAGTGATTGATAAATCTGAATGTTAAAACACTTCTACTCTTATGCAAAATATACATAAAAAAAATTGCAATTAACTATTTTTAAAACTTTTTGAGCCATCGCTGTCCCCGTTTGAGCATATTGAGAAAAAAACACATTTCGAGAAAAACGCATTTTAAAGTGTGGCATATATATATATCTTGTGTAAGGTATAGTGGTACTTGCTTTCACTAAAACACTTGCAGTTATTTTTCTAGTAAATGGAAAATAATAAATTTTGTATTTTTATAAAGTCAATAAGATGGCCTATAAAATAAAACCATAAAAAATTGTCAATTTTTGACAAAATTCATGATTTTAGGGTAGTCGGTTACTTTAAGTCAAGTATTTATTAATATCGCACGGAAAACAACATTAGGCTTTTTGGCGATGGCCCTCTTTTTTTTAAGTACAGTCAAGTGACGAAGGTGACACCTGAAATGGACCCTCCCTTTCCAAACTACCACACCACGCCAATGGGGGAAATTCGATTCATGGAGAGCTGGTTTTCAGCTGCATAAGGGCTCGAACTCATGACACGTCAGCCACGAGCTTTTAACAAAACCACTAGGCTACCATAGATGTATTATTTTGTGTTAATGATACATTCAGAAAAAAGAAGATAAAAACATTTTTGAGCTTCTAGGGATGCAGATAATGTTTATCGGAGCTCAGAGGATGAAGAAACGCTGATATACAGTTGTTCGAATGAGAAATCCGGACGATTAGGAAAGATTCTCCCCGTGTATTGATTTATCTTTTCACCGAAATTCCTTGACTTTTCCCCGTGAACCGTACTGCTCAAAGATTAACTAGTGCTAATCTCTGTTAATTCAATATTGATCTTTTGAGATTAAATTGAAGCGTAATCTTTTGTATCAGTTATAGAAACAGAACGCACCATATTTCATTTGTTTTCTTTGTAATTATCCAGAAGTAGAATAGTATTTAGAATGTGAAAATAATATTGGTGGTTTTTCTTAAATAATAATTATTTCTCTCGCATTGTTTTAAGATGAATGTATTGTACGAAAACGTATAATTTTGTAAAAAAATATGCTTACAGAAAAAAAATATGCTGTAAAAAAATATGCTTAAGTAAGGACAACATTTCAAAAATCCTCTTGAAAAAATACACGATGTAAGTTATGATGAAATATCAAGAAAGCTGAAATAAAATCTTGAAAACTGATATTTATTCAAGCAAAGGTTTGTGAAATTTAAAAATCGTAATTCAGGAGAGTGCAAACAGCGGCTCGTGATGAGTTTTTATGCGGCCCACCCACTAAGACAATCAAATAAATAAAAAGAAAAAAAAAATGTTCTACTGATTTGGGTTGACATATATTAGTGAAAAAAAATTTCTTGCTTGAAAATCAGCAAGAGTAAATACAAATACAAGTAGGCTGACATCAATTTGCGAGCAATAAAGCAACTATTTAAAGCAGCATACTTGTAAACTTATATTGTGAAATTCACTCTCTTTTTCTTTCTGCTAAATTTGTTTTTAAATTATGCTGTACGAATGTTTTTTTCATTGAAAATATTAATTTTAGTTTAAAATAGTTAGTTCAGTGTTTTACCTAAAAAACTATGAATATTCTAATAAAAATTTTTAAAAACGTTTTTTTTTATTTCTCGATAGCGAAGATATGCAATTTTAAATAATGTTGTCTAAGCGCTACTGTGGTTTTATATAAAAAATCCCACACATTTTAAAATATTTAAAAAATATATAGTCAATAGATTTAATATCGAAAAATTTCAAAAAAGTGAAAAAAATCTCAAAAAAAATAATTAAATTTCATGAAATATTTTTACTAATTAAAAAAAAAATTAAAATAGGCCATCAAATGCTTACTGAACAATGACATATGTATGATTTTCTTAAAATAGGTGTTTGATACAAAAATAAGCATGGAAAAGTAAATAAATTTCCTTATAAATAATCTGAAGTTTTCATTAAACATAGATCTCAGATTGATATTTTAATGCTATAACCCCATAAAGAAAAGGTATTTGGAGAGAGCCTTTAAAAAAATAAAGTAATAATAAAAATAAATTTCCATTGAAATGTTTAAAAGCTTAAAATATCTCTTCGTAAAAATAATCTTCCGTAAAAATTATTCTTAAACATTATCTTTAATTTAGAAGTTAAGATTTTAATGTGTACAGTTACACTGCAACATGATATGAAATTTCTACACATAACAGCTCCTAAATTCGTCTTAGAAAAAGATCATCAACGAATATACCCCATAATTAAGTTTTAAAACACTATATCAGGGCATCAGGAGAGAAAAAATCGAAATCTCATTCATTTTTATATAATTATTTTAAAAATATCTACTGTTTTATAATACATACACACGCTGTAGTGTCTTACTATAGCAAACATACTTTTAATTTTCATTAAAAACTTCAAAAGAATACTATGCGATTATTAATAATTTTATTTTTTTAAAGAGACATGGTAATTTCCACTCCTCGTTTGTCTGTAACTAATTTAAAGCTCGATATGTTCTTAACTGTGATTGAATAAATAATAATATTCATAAAGTTCCTCAATAATTGCCTTCATTTTTACCAAGAGGAATTTTCGAAGCTGTTTTTTTTTTAATTCTAAATGAACCTATTTCGTAAAAAATATTTTAACTTACCAATGTAATCAATCGAAAAATATAATATTCAGAAAAAGTACGACCCTTTGCTTTACAGCTTATCTAAAGGTAATTTTTTAAGAATATGTTTTAGTTTTCGAACTGATAAATACATTTTCTCCTTCCGAACTTCGATTTGGAAAGTTAATATTAAATCCCACACACGCAAAGCAGTTATTCTTATTGAAATATGTCCTTAAATATACAAAAGGTATCATTAGTATTTTTTATCAGAGATTTCATTTCAATTCCATTCCACGTTAACTCAAAGTTACATTCGGTTCAGCAATTTTTTTTTAAAAAAATTGGTATCTAGCTCTGCTTATATTACTCAAGGGAATATGATACTTCATCGGATTTCGCAGAAAAACCACAATTTTTCACTTTTATCCATAAAATAGAACGAATTTATCTAGGTCCATAGACACATCAGTAAAATAACATCGACTAAAATTTTTCAAACACATCCGAATTAAAAAAAATTTGGAATTTACAAAATATTAGCATGTCTAGTATAGTAACCAGGACTTGAAAATACGGATGCATACATACACGGAATATGTATGCGGATGGTGGTACATATTCCATGGATCAAGCTGAAAGAATAATATAAGCAAATCCAAGTATTTATTCAAAAATCCAAACTATCCTGACAACAAATAGCACGAACCAGAAGTGGCCAAGAAAAATTTAAATTGCATTCAGTGACTGTTAAAAAGCCACGATTTTTAGTAATCATTTCAAGGCTTTATTTTTAATGTTTAAGTTCGTTGATATGTATACAAATTTCAAACGAACTAACTCCATAAAACTCTTTATATAAAAAATGTATTTATATATACAAACACAAAGATTAGCTAAATACTACCTTGTCCCAAGTAGCGATATAAATTTAGTATAAATTACGGAAGTTAGAATTTAAAGATGGGTTCCTACACATCACAAGACTGCGCACTACGCATCTAATTTCTAAATTGCACTGAAACATAACCACTCTGTGGAGTTATTTAGCAGCATTCAAGCGTCTATACTCATGGATACCCACAGTAACTTTTGAACAACTAATATATCTGGAAACTTATCGAGACTCCAATACTTTTAGAACAGGGGCCGGCACAGCTGTGGCGTGCCAAACCAATTTACCAATAGGATTTACGGAGCCACACAGTAGGAAATATTCAGAACTATTCGATTCCGGCAATAATGGATGCAGAGTTAAGGAATAGATGTCAAGAATATAGATATAGAGTTTTAGTTTCTTTTGCACCATTTATAGATATTTATTAACAAAATATAACTTTACATTCAACTTAAACGAAATAATAAAATTGTCCGAATATTATGTATAATATACATCTTTTACACATATTTATCAAAATAAGGAATAAACAGAAAAAAAATAAGTATTCCTATTTAATTTAGTTTAATAAAAAAATAAAATTTTAATGTGCGAACCTTGTCTTTACACTGTTCTACTTCATATCACAGTACCAGAGATACTATTTGCGATTTTCTGTTTGACATGATTGAGTTGTGTTAAATAACTTCTTTGCAGATTCTAAACAATTCTTGTAAGATAAAAGATTGTTTACATAGATATACGTACAATCAAAAACGGAAAACAAAATGCATGCAATTTTCTCCAAGCAAAAATCTTTTCAGCATTGACATCCAATTATTTAACTTAGCCTTCAATTTATCTCGTTAGAGTTATCTTTCAGAATTTTTCATAATTCAATAAATTTTGCTTTCCACAAGTCTGAAGATGTTAGTTCAATAAGCTCCATTTTAAAATTATCAACCTCCATCCACTCGAAAATTTACAAATGTGTACAATGATCTAGGGCAACGGTCCCCAACTCCTGTGCCACGGACTGGGACCATTCAATTATTGCGATTTTATTTACTGTGGAGGATTTTCTTCGGGTTTGGCGACTTTCCATGGGAATCACTTTATATTTTACGTTAAATAACTTTATATTCAGTTTTTAGAGCAACTGTATTTTATTCTGAAGGCATATTTAAGGTATCCAAACACGTTGCAAATGACCAAACTCGATCAAGACAGATATTTTTGTTTTTTACTTTATTGAATAGAGCTATCTTTTGGCTTTACAAAACCTACTTTGTTTTGTTTCTAAACTACCTAGAGGCTGAAGTTACAATCAATTTTATGAAGTTTGAAAAATCGGGAGTGGGTCTTTGACCTACCAGAAGTGGGCATTTAAATTGCTCAAAATCTATTTTTTGAACCTCATATTTATGTTATTTTCTAGAGAATGTACTGAAATATTTCTTATTTTGATGAATACTTTTTGAGTTATAGCTTATTATAAATATTGGTCTCACATAAAGAATGTAACATTTCTTATAATATTTACGCAATCAGCTCTAAAATTTTCAAATTTTAATGAAACATTAAAATTTTAGTACATTTTTTAGATAAATGCATCTAATTTGTTTTAGTAGTACTTTTACTAATCTAAGCTTATTACTTTTCCTCTGTTTGCTCTGAAGGTTTTTAAACACATTGCTAAAATTCACTTATAATTGTGATTTTTGTAAAATTTAGGTAATTCACATTTATTGTTTTATATTTATATATTTATATAGTTAAATATTAGTATTTATTGATATTGAGTCCTAAAAAAGCATTTATAATGTTTAAATATGCTATTTTGTTTTAGTTCTCCGAAGGTGTTCGGATACCTTAAATACAATTAAGATTAAATCCAAACAATCTAAAATATAAAAATCAACGTCCCTCCTGAGAGGGTGGCGGAAAAATTTTCAAATGTTGACCGGTTCGCGACGATAAAAAGGATGGAGAGCCCTGATGCAGAGTGCCACTGAGAATTGTACCGCGTGCCATAGGTTACCGATCTACAAGACGGATTTCTCAAGACAAAAGATAGCAAAAGAGAGATAGTAAATACGATGTCTGAAATTCATGGGACGGATATAATGAGTGGTCTCTACTTACCTGGTAAGGCGTGGCCAGTATAATGCCACGAGTTTCCAACCACAAACCCAAAACACAGCAGGTTCAACATTCACGTCCGAATAATCGACTCTTCTTGCTCGGCAACGTCTGATCACCCTCGCTCGACTCCACCCTTCGGTGCTGCTGATGGCGAGCGGGGACGGACTCTCTCATGCGATGTCTCAGAGGGTGGACGGATCAACTGGGGAACAAGACAGGACTGATTAGTGATAGCTAACTAACATGATTTCGCTTACATACATTACAATTCAGCACAGCTTAGTTTTGTCCATAAAAGAAAATCACTACATAAAATACGAATATTTGTTATTTTGAGATTCTGTGGAATTAAAATGCAAGATAAAAATGATTACCGTAAAATCCGACGTATAACGCACTTTTAACACAAAAAGTAAGATTGAAATTTACGGGTGTGCGGCATACGCCTGGTATCAAAATGCCCGCTTTGAAAAGAGACAAAGATGAGCATAGAAAAAAATTAGACTTTCATATATATCGAAATACTGTTTCTTTAAAAAAAATGACATTCCTTATGAAATTAAAGTGTTGTAGTTATAGAATTATATTATTTTTTTTTTCTAAAGCTTGAAATAATACCTAGTACAAATGACTTCAAAAACATAAGAGCATTCATTCATTGCACACGTATATTTGAGGTTGCTACGTCTAAAAGGGAGTGCGCGTTATATGACGAATATACCTAAAAACTAAACATTGCCGCTTGAAAGAATAGGTACGCATTATATACCAGATTTTACGGTACTTACTATTTACTAAAAAAGGATAACATCGGGTCCTTTTTCAGAATTTTAGGGAAGATATGAGCAAATATATATAGGAAACACGTAATTGTGTGAATTACTTATCAACTATATTATTTATTATTAGAATGCCGACAAGTTTCACGAGAATATGAAATATTTAGGAAGCATGGTACTATTTGTAAAAAATCTTTGATTAAAGGGTTTTTACAAGTTTTTTGGTTGTCGTTTATGTCCAACAGCTTTGTGTGTGTGTTTAAAATACCACAAGAAGCTAACCATTAAATTTTTTACAGAAACATTTCAAAATTCATAAAGTGATTTTAAAATGCTATTCTTTTTACAATAATAGATATACAAACAAAAAAATTGATTTACAAGAAGTCGCATTAAGTAAAACAAAAGTTGACATGAGTTTTTGTGATAGCATGAAATTCTATCGTGTGTATTCGTGAAATACTTTTTTTATATAAATACTTATTGAAAGATCCTTAAAAAATGCATACATTCTAAATCCAACTATTTTTTAGAAAATAAGCATTGCTTTGGTTCATAAATGCATACCAACTTTTGTTCCACGTATTAATAACAATAGTTAGAAAAAATATCAAAGAATTTGTCTCAATAAAAAAAAGTCATAGCATTTTAAATGAAGATAAAATAGTTCTTTTTCCCCTCTCTATTTCTGAGATAAATCAGTTTACAGTTTTTATTTATTATTTTTTTTTTGCATCGGATGTCAGAATAAAAACGAACATAGAACTCACTAACTTAGAGCTTTCAAAATTAATGAGATTAAGAAAAATATGCAAATAATAATTGGCTACAAAAATTTGATTTGGTTTTTGGTCAATTGAATCGTCTTGAGTTCCTTTAAATAAATATCAAGCAATCCTTTGTTATATTATAAAACTTTTTGGAAAAAAAACTCCAATTCTTATAAATATGTATCTATATCTTCATTCTTTTGATATAAGAATAAAATAATTAAAAGTTTTCTTTGTGTTATATCAATGCATACAACTCAAAATTGAAAGCTAGTTTCGGATATAAAAAAGTTCCAACATAATCTTATGATATCATTAATACATAAAACGAGCCATGTTAATATACTCTTTTACTTTGCAATAAATAGATTTTTGTGTAAAATATTCTATATTTTGTTTCTTGTGAATTAACTGAAAAAATTAAGAATAAAATTTGAGTACGTTTTTTATGTCCTTAAATGCTACTTTTTCAATATAGTAAGGTTAGGTATATCTAAAAAACTAACAATCTTATGTAATATTGGGACACTTCTCTGTGTTAAATGCCATTTAGTTCTAAATTATATTTTTTAATATTAGAGAAATATCGCCTTAGGAAGAAAATATTTGCACATTATAATTTTTGGAATAATGACACTCAAAGTAAGACATTAATAATAAACTATAGTTTTAAAAGACTAAAAAAAAAACACGCCTTTTAGTTAATCAGACTGGGACATAACTTAATCTTTTAGTGTAAATCTGAAAGCGTTAGTCGCCAGATGCGGGGTGGGATTTGAAAAAGGAAAATCGTTTATTCTGGTAATCCTGATTAGGACAATGTAACAAAATTTTTAAATTATTGTATTCTCATCGGTTCTGGACAAGTGAGCAAAATTTCGAATTCATCTGGCCTTTTAAAGTGGGTAAAAGTTCAAAGATCCCGTTACATACAAGTGAAGTTTATAAAAGAGCGATAAAATTGCCAGTATACTAATGTTTAATTATCGTTAACAAGGAATAAAAAAATTAAGAAAATTATTAATAGAAAGAAATATGCCGAACGAGATTTGCATACACTTGACTCATAAATAAAAATTAATATTTGTAACAAATGGAGTAAAATAACATTATAATTTGAAAATATTCTTCTAAGAATCTGAGGAATTAACGGGGATTAATAGTAAGAAATGAAAAATATGAAAATCTGAGCTAAGCAATTTAACATTAATATTTGTCAATGGAATAAACAAAAATAAGAGAAAGTTTTTGTAAGATAAATAAAATAAAAAGGATTTATAAGATAAAAGTTTTGACGATGACCAAAAGACCATTCTGTAGATTTGAAACTGCTTCTTAAATACTATTTTTAGATCTCGAAGTTTAGAGAGCTGATATAAATACTTACAAACTCAAATAACAGAATTAATCGAAGAATTGTACCGTTATAAGATATTTTTAAAAAACATAGTATAAATTAGTTTTACTTATTAGTTGCAAATAGTGCACACAATTAATTTAATAAAAATGATTTGATTTTAATTCAATAATATTAATTTAAATCTGTCAAAGTAAAAAGCTTCTTAAAATGTAATCTAAACTCAATAAATTTATCATAAATATTTAAACAAATTGATTTTTTTGCAAGATTACCTCGGTTATATGTAGAGATTTTTCTTTCCAAGTACAGAATTATCTAAAAAAATAATTTTATGTTTTTTTCGATCAAATGGAAACTTTTTCTTCTTTCCAAAGACTGATTAAAAATTTATTTGCATATTTGAAAATAATTTTCTCTTCGAGCTCGCTGTGTAAGTGGAAATTTATCACGTTAGACTGAAAAAATACGTTTCATATTTTCAATATTATTTTACAACGCTATAGAAAATAAAACTGAGTAAATGAAATAACAAAAGTATGAAAATTATTTACATTTTCCTCCTAATTTAAACACAACAAAAGGATATGAGAATAAAAATAGTCTAAAACTTGGAAAACAATTATATACAAAAGTATATCATATAGAAATACTAAGGCAGATAATATAATTTCACTTAAATTTGAGTTAGATATTTACAAAGGCAAGATTTACAACTATATTGGATAAATAAAATCGTATGACGTTTTGTAAACTAAAGTATCTCTGTACCGTTTCGAAAAATGTTGCAACGATTTTTTCCTCAAAATTAAATAATCAAATATGGAACATTAAGTCAGCCTTCGCCAAACGTACAAGAGCGTAAACTAAACGCAGTGCAATTTCTTGAGATAGAAAAATGCCTCAATGTTCATGAAAATTTGCTACATTATAATTGATGTATCTATTTATAAAGTAGCATTTTTTTAATTTCAAAATCTTCCATAAATGCATAGTTTTTCCTTTTAACACGGAAAGAGATAGCTCATTAGCAGTACGGTATTCGGAGAAAAAATGTGAAACACATTTTATACCAAAAAAAATGAATCAAATCAGATAAAAATAAGGAGAGTGATCAAATATGCTGCTCTGTATAGGATAGTATAATGTAAATGTATCATTTCTTTTGTATATGAAAAAATGGTTAAAGTGTAGTATAACATCAATTTCTTTTGGCGATTTTGTAGGTCAGAATGAATTCGTTATCTCACCATGACATCCTAAGAAAAATCCCTAAACCCAAAGAAAATCGCCAAATCCAAAGAAAATCGCCAAATACAAAGAAAATCCGCCAAATACAAAGAAAAATCGCTAAATTCAAAGGACCCCCCCCCCCTTCGGTTCCTAATCTACACTTTAGCCGAAAAAATATTTAAAACTCGGGTCCTATTTCCCAACATTAAGCGTAGACAGCCTTAAATGAACCTGAAATTTTCGAACACTTTCTTAAATAAAATAAGCATTTCAATAATACATTTTTTTTTCAAACAAAACAAATATTCTTCTTTGATTATTTTATTAAAAAAATCTCCAAAAATTGGAACTCAAAAAGGAAACTAAAATACTGTTATATAAATCGAATAAAATTAGCAGTCCAACCGAAAGTCATACACAGTGACTTTTCCCTTAAAAACTCCTGTCCGGTTTCACGTAGGAAATAATTACAGTATTTTTTATCCGTCGGCACAAAAATAAGTTTTATACGAATCCATTTTGATAACAGGTTAATAGTGTCCACCCCACAAATGTGTTCCGCCTTGAATTCAACGGAAGTGGTGGGCTTTCCTCAATCGCCCACAAGGCCGTCTGTTTCAAAATCGTTACACTTCTGCTGAATGTCAGGGTCATGTTTACAGATCCTGCCTATATTTAAAGAGCGTAGGGAGTCATTAAGCTATCTCGGAGTTTCCCTAAGCTATCCTTTGGCCGTGTAAGGAGCTGCGTAATTACAGTGGCTATAATCAGGGCTGAAAGCTCAGATCTTTTCCTTAACAGTCTGGTGCTGAGGTGGCAGAATTTTGCATCGAACCAACATGTGTTCCTAATGTCTCAAAAGACAAAGTATTGTTTTTGAATTCTTACTATTAGTTCACTCGATCCCTATATATTTATATATTTTGTTCAAACTTTCAATCGTTAATAAAATACTTTCTATTCATCCAATAAAGTTAAAATAATTTTTTTTAAATTTATAATGGATAACACTTGATGTTAATACAGTTTTTTTTTCAGGAATAAATTCAATTATTACCGGTTAATTAATTAAATTAATTACTGGTTTTCGAAGGTCAAACTTAGATTCGTCTCCATTGTTGTAACAATGTAACTGTTAAAACAATAACAAAAGTTGGCGTCGAAAATCGGTTTTTCAGCCAAACTAGCCAAACCGGGTATGCATTGTTACAACAATGCAGACAAATTATGCTCTTTTTTCAATTCCTACTACTAGTTCACTCTCCCTATATATGTATAGAAATACATATATATCTTGTTCAAATTTTCAACTGTTAATAAAATACATTCTATTCATCCATTCAAAGTAAAAATTGACTTAATTTTTTTATATTATTTGTTCAATGTAACTATGGGGGGGATGAGCATACAATCGTTTAAAATAGGTTCCCAAGTAAAAATGTTTTATTTTTGAATAAAATTTTATACGGAAGTTTTCTCAGTTTTAATGAAATAGAAACTGCGTCCAACACAGATACCAGCACAATGCGAAATGTGACCGATCTCTTTTTTTTTCCCTCGCGCATTCGCCAACCTAATTTCTCATACCTAAAATCCAAAATGAAATTAAATGGTTCATCTCGAGAGCAGGGTTGCCAAACTGGGCGATAAAAAAGATGAGTAATTTAATAGCGTTTAAGCACTTAGTATAGAAATATAGCTACGTCTCTACGGATAGAACATTATAACACTGATTCACAACTCTAATGTGGAACCTAACTACGACGCAATAGCCGACAAGTTTCAATGCTAAAAATCGCATTGACTTTGAGATTTGTATTTTTCAAAAATAATTTATATTTTATAATTTTGTATGCATTACTTAGTATCGTAAAATCCGGCGTAAAACGACACTTTTAACATAAAAAATAAGATCGAAATTCAAGAGTGCGTGCTATACGCCGCTTATGAAAATGAGAGGTCTTAAAATAAGAAAAAGACATGACCACAAAAAAAAGTTTGATTTTTACATACATCGAAATATGTTAATTTGAGAAATGACATTCTCCTTATGAACTTAAAGGGTTGTAATTTTAGAAACATACTATTTTTTCTAAAGCTTTTTGGAATAATACCTTGAATAAATGGCTTCAAAACATAACAGCATTGCATAGGTACCTTTCAAGATTCTTCGTAAAAAGTAGGTTTGCGTTTTGTACTGCGAATATGCCTAAAAATTAAAAAATGCATCTTGAAAGTATAGGTGCACGTTATCACCAGTGCGCGCTATACGCTGGATTTTACTGTAATTATTTTGCACACGAATAAAAACAAAAGTTTTTAAATGTTAAGTTTTAATTTTTGAGTTAAATTTTTTTTTTTTACATTACGTGTATGCATTATTATCTCTATCGAACTATAAATTCCCCTTGAGAAAAATAAATGGTGTCTACCGTCCAACAAATATTTTAGAATGTGCTCTTAAGGAAAAAAAAGGTTGGGGACCCCTGGTTTAAAATTAAAATATGTTTCGTAATTTTATAATGAAGACTCCATTTAAGTTTTTGTTTTGTCTGCTATAATTTCTAATTTCAACCAGAAGGATTCTACAATCGGTTTTAAACCTCGCTAAAGTGATTTTTGAAAAATTATGGCAGTGCAATATTTTAATAAGATCATACTTTTAAGGAGGTTAGTTCAGCGAAGTATGTAAGAAATTGATGTAATAATTTCTTGCCGAGTAGTACTTATATATAGAAAGACTTGGTTTTGATGCAACCATTGTATTAAGGCTTAAAATACATCAAGAATATACATAAGATGTATACTCCATCTATCGAATGATTAAAAGCTTAATTTTCGTAAAAAAGAAAGATCTAAATAAAAGTAATTTTTACAATAGGAACCCGATGCATACGAAATTTTAAAACAATCATGACGTCAGTTTTCGTGTCATGGCTGTGAAAAACTGCAAATACTTTTCGTTTCATCCAAACTTCCATCTCGATGTCCTTATAAAAAATGGAAGTTAACGTGATTTGGGTTTAGAAAATGTTACCGTAAAATCTGGCATATAACGTGAACTTTTAACGCAAAAAAAATATAATGATAATTTAAGGACGCACGTTATACGCCAGGTATAAAAGCGATAGCTTTAAAAATAACAAAAGAGGTGAGCAAAAAAAAAAAATATTTTTCTACACATATCGAAATACTGTTCATTTAAAACAAATTATATGCCTAATGAACTAAAAAAAAGTTGTAGTTCTAGAAGAAAACTATTTTGTCAAAAGTTTGGGATAATACCGAATAAATGACTTCAAAACATAAGAGCATTATATACTAACATTTCAGACTTTTTCGTAAAAAAGGAGGTGTTTGTTTGTCGGTGATTATACCTAAAAATTAAAAAAATGTAGCTTGAAAATATAGGTGCGCATTATACGCCAGATTTTACGGTATATTTTTTCCGTTAAAAAAGTTAGTAAAAATGAAATGATCAAGGTTCTGTAGTTGTTCTGTTAAAAGTTTGCTGCTATGGATATAGCACATAGATGCATGAAACAATAGATGTAAAATAACCACAGTAATACAATGGCAAATTCTAGGCTTAGGGCTAAGATTTCAGAGAATATATTTTTCAAGGTATTCTCGTATGTATGCATGTGTGTAGTTTTCTGTGGTTAAATGAGCTGCATTATATCTCAAACAAAAGGTATGCTATTGTCAATTATTTATTGTTGATGATAACATTCACCAAAAAAGGAATTCACAGAGATTAAAACTTCTAGTATTTGACACAGGGATTATGATTGATTCTTAGAATCAAAAATAAATAATTATTACATTCTTTTATATAATCATAAGGCGATAATGAAATCCAATGTTCTTTCAAGAAATATACATTATCTCCTCGTACATATCCTATTGCTCGTTATGGAGCAACAAGGCTATGTATAATCTGTATGAGTCAAATAATGTTGCATTGCTTGATAACCTTTACAAAATACCAGAATCTGTTTGACTAACGACGTTGAAATAAGCCAACGGCCCTAATGAATAGAAAAAGACATAAATGTTACGTATTTTTTCGAGCGGGTGAAGAACATGTCATAGACTTATTTCAACAGCAGCTATTCAAAATTTTTCCACATTTTCTCAATAAAAATTTAAAATGTATGTTAAATAAATTTTCTACAGTCAATATACGTATAAAAGCATTCCGAAATAAGAAAAAAGGCACGAAGTGAATGTGTAAACATAATTATGACTAAAATAGACAATAGATTTCGAAGAATTTTTTATCTGAAATATTAATATAGTTTAAAAGAATTATTCTTACTAAGTTACAAAATTCCAAAAAAAAAATTACAATTTTCTCTTTTTCTTAATTTTTGTAACTGTTATAAAATTGTCCAAAATATAGCAGTATTTTTTAGCACATTTTTACATTCAGTATTACACATTTTCTGGTACATATTTCGCTCTAGAACTTAAAATATTTAAAAAAAATTATTCGCTCCAAAAGATAAATTATTATTATTATTTATTTTTTTTTGTCATTTTTCTAAATTTTTATGAAGAGTTTTTCACAAAATTTTTCAAAACTTTTCAAAGTGTGACATTTTTAAACTCAACTTATTTGAAACCGTAGTCATATATAAGGAGTGAAATATATTTTCTTCACATTTTCCACAAAGTACAAGAGATAAATTTTAAAGAAATTGAGAAAATTAACTTTTGGTAGAGTATAAAGTCTAACGCAAACTGTGACAAACTAAAAATTTAGATTTGAGAAAATGCTTTTTAAAATTTAAAAACAAAAAAATTTAACATATTTTCGATCTTAAAATTAAACTGAGGATTAGAGTCCTCATTGCGTGTGAGTGTTAAAAAGCGTCACAATTAAAGCAACTCGAAGACTATTGGCAACGGACCATGCAATTTTGAACCGTGGTCAAGTGACGAGAACCTCCCCCCCCCCGAGCCGGCACCGCACTCTCCTAACTTCTACATCACGCCAACTAGAATCCTGATTGCACTAATGACCTGTATCATGTAATGAAAGAGATTGCTATGTGTGAACAAAAAAATCTGGAATTCAGAAATCCATAGTAAGGTGCAGAAATTAAGACATCCGATTACCCTAAAAGTGAGAATTTTGCCTAAAATTGACACATTTTCTTATTATTTTATTTTATAGGCCGCTATTTTACTTTATAAAAATACCAAGTTTATTATTTTCCGTTAGCCAGAACAAAAACTGCAAGTGTTTTAGTAAAAGTAGATGCCATTACTTTAAGCAAGATGTCATACTTTATTTAAAACACGTTTTACTCGAAATGTGTGAGTTTTTTTAAAAAATACTCAAACGGGACCAGCGATTGCTAAAAAAGTTTTGAAAATAATTAACTGAAATTTCTTGTGTATGTTCTGTATAATAGTAGAAGTGTTTTAACCTTCAGATTTATCAATCACTGTTTTATTACAAAATTTACAGTCCCTTATGTTAATATCTCATCACTGTTTTTTTTTTAGAAATTTCTTATAATAACAAAGATAAAGTGCTTTAGTTTTTGTAAAAAATTAAAATATCTCTTATCCTAAAGGTCATTTCAAAAATGAATAACATAGCAACACATCAGAATTGAAAAGTTGAAAATCTGTTCATAAACGATTGGTACAGAATTGGCCGCGTTTATGCTATTGTCAATTATTACCAATTTTTTCAATTTTAATAATAATAATTTCTTTTTCTATTCTTAATTTTAGCATATTTTTCTTAAAATGTACTAAAAAAATCTAAAAACACCAAAGAAATCCCCATATCTTCATTATTTAAACAAAAAAGTTGTCGCAAGTAGTCGGATGCCTTAAGAAAAGAAAGTGGCATCCTCAACATTTGACCTTTGTCCAAAATTATGAGGTCAGCTGTTAAAAGGCTTGTTGCAACCTTATTACAACATTACTTTTTCAATTAAAGTCGTATTTTACCGATTAATTTTAAAACTATTTCTGTCGCAATCAAACATTTCAAGGATTTTTCTCCTATTTTCATTAAAATGCAATTGTATGTAGCTTGAAACCGGTCAAATCTGGTTTTTAATACACCGACTGTAATTAACTGCTAAGAACCCGGCTTTTAATCAGGCTATAAACACTGATCCAATCTGTTGGGAAAAAAACAAATACCCAAAACTGATATTTTGCCAAAATATAGGGAAGTTAGACTTTCGTAACATCTTAAGATTGAAAAGATTCGTAACTTGGCGATCAAAATTTCTTTAAAAAACTCTAAAAAAGGAAGAGTTTCTGAGAAACAAGATAAGCATTTAATAAGATGGTCTGGTGTGAAAGTAGAATAACAAAAAAGTACATTTAAAATATTTGAAGCGAGTTTTTCCACGCTCATGAACAGGAACGGAAACAAATATATGCTTTGGAGTTTCTTTTGTAAAAGAATTACAAAGACTACAATTTGTAAGATATATATTTCATGAGCATAAATCTTTCTGAGTAAAACATTATTTTCTTTTTTTAAAGGTTAGCTTCAAAGGAATTTTTTTTACGTTAATTTATTCTTTAAAGAACAATTCCTATTTTTGTTCCTATTTTTTATCAACAAAATGGGCTTTCTTGAATAAAAAATATAGTCGACGATTTTATTAAAGTAACTCTTGTTCTTTTAAATTAATTATCTCGGTTTCGTCTTAGTATTTAGTATTTGGCTTAAAAATATTTTAATTATAGAAAAATTTCAAACCAAGTAATCGAATTCAAATTCAAATTTCCAGTCTAGATTTATAAATAGAAACAAGAATTTTAAAAAATTTAAGTCAATTCCAACTTAGATCAACAGTTTTATTTTAGTTACTTTTTATTAAAAAATTACAATTTTAATATGTATATTTGTATATATATACATATGACAGAACCACAAGATTAAATGGCAAAATAGAAAACGATTTTTCTCACTATTTTCCATTTTCTTTTCTATATATAGTGTTAGAATTGTATTTTTGTGCCATTTTTTCAGTAATTCAATTTAATTATTCTAAAAACTATTTATCTATTAGTTTTGTTCTATTTATTCATTCATTAAATTTAATTATTATAATAATATAGTATAGTAAAAAATAAACCCCATTTTCAGAAATTAGGCCATCCCAGGTAAGTTTCATACCCACGACCTTTGGATTAGAAGTCCAACGCGCTATCCATCGCGCTACAGAGACACAACGAACGATTTTCCTTTTTATATATGGTGTTGAACTATTTTTTTTTTGTTTTTTACTATTTATATTCTTTAATTAAATAGAAATA
The DNA here is from genome assembly GCA_019973975.1 of Trichonephila clavata. NCBI lineage: Eukaryota > Metazoa > Arthropoda > Arachnida > Araneae > Nephilidae > Trichonephila > Trichonephila clavata. Next base: position 58,405 of record BMAO01029377.1, on the reverse strand, counting down.
ATGAATTAATATTTGAAAAAACTGTATTACCATCAAGTGTCATCCACTACTAGTAAAAAATATGTAGTTGAACTTGAGTGGAAGAATAAAAAGTATTTTAACGATTGAAAATTTGAACAAGATATGTATATATAAATAAATATATAAAGGGAGAGTGTGAACTAATAGTAGGAATTGAATAATAAGCGTAACTAAAAAATTAACAACATAAGGAGTTTCACTCTGAAGTTTCTATAAAAAACAAAACAGATTAAAAATATTTTTTTTTACTTTTCTCCGAGGAGAGGTGGCTGAAAACGAGTATTAATGGGGGAAAAAATCCCTTTTAATAAAAATTACTTCAATAAATCGTACAATTTTTATGATAGATCCGTATTTTATAAATTTTTAATGGCGAACTTACATTTTTTTTACAGTGAAAAAGTTGTAAATTTCTAAAAACTACTAGTGCCTGTAGTTTAAATGAGATGATTTAAAAAAATAACGGCGCTCGTAATAGGTAATTATAAAATGACTTTTAAAATTTTATTTATAGGTAAAAGTATGTATATTTCAGTAACAATATTAAATACTTCGGTACCTCTTTTACATCTGATCTTGTAAACCTTTTGACATAAAAGAAATTTTCAAGTAGGTTAAACTTGAAATAATTTTGTAATGAAAAATTTGAATATATTTTCATGATGCATCTTAAGCGAAGAATAATAAATATTTCTTCGTCAAAATTTTACATACTGCCTAGAAAAATGTAAATAAATCATAGTTTGTTTGTTTTTAAAAGTTTTCAATAAGTGTAATGCAATCAATTAAATTTGTTTTAGTTTTTAAATACAACAAAACAGTTGATGAAAGCTTTATGAAAAGATATTTTTAATAGAAGTATGCACTTGTAAATTAACTGTATAAAATAACTTTTCAAAAATTTAAAAACAAAATTAAAAGATTGAAAAGTACGAAAAGAAGGATAAGAGTTAATTTAACAATACGATAAAAATGTTTCTCCCTCTATATATAAGTATGTATGCATATATATTCTGGGTGTTCCACACTCAATTGAAACTTGCGAAAGGACTCAACAGCAAAAATTATTCAGCAGAATTGCATGAAGTATGGGTAATGGCAGAATGAAGTGTGGAAAATTTATCAAGGGTAAATGAGTTTTAAAAACCACCCCTAGATGGCGTATCATAGCTTCTTTTTTTTAGAATATATAAATAATCTTCAAAAGTTTACAAAAAATGCTCGATATGCTGTCCACCATTGTCTGCTACAATCTGGAAGCGTAAAATCTCATGTTCGACTGTTGAAAGCAGTCTGAACTGGGGACTATTACGCACATGGCGTTCTGTGCTTTCTTTAAGGTCGGATAGAAATATGATAGGATCACGGTAGACCAAGGCCTTGAGGTATCCCCACAGCCAAAAGTTGCAAGGATTCAAGTCGGGAGATCTAGGAGGTCAAGCTGTAGGAAAATACAGGCTGATGATTCTGTCGTCCCCAAAATGGTGGCTGAGCACTTATTTCACGCAACGGGCGAAGTGTGGAGGAGCACCATCCGGTATAATTACTGTGATTCTATCACATCGCCTTGCCTGCCGCCTCCAAATGGTAGCATACAATGGTGGACAACAAATCGAGCATGTTTTGAAAATTTTTGTAGGTTATTTATATGTTTTCAACAAAGGGCTATGATACACCACTCAGGGGGAGTTTTTGAAACTCGTTGTTTTTTTCCCCTCGATAAAACTCCCATCATTTCATTCTGCCATTACCCAATTTTCATGCAATTCCGCTGAATAGTTTTTGCTATAGATTGCTCGAAAATTTCAAGTTTAATTATGGACACCCAGTATGTATGTGTATATATATACCTTGATCGCTTTTTACTTATTAAAGTGACCACGGTAGCCTAGTGGCCAAGCTTACTGACACTCGTGGCTGGCGTGTCATGAGTTCGAAACTATGCCGTTGAAGACCCACCGTATAGAGGAGGCCGATGCATGTTAAATGTGTCGAGGCTCAAAAAACCTCCTTTTGGTATGATGTGGAAGTTAGGAGAAGGGGTGTCGTCCTCGTCACTTGACCAAGGTTCAAAATTACAAGATCCATCACCAATAGCCCTCGTGTAGCTTTCTAGTTCTACTCAAATGTCGCTCTCTTTTCTACTAATACACTTATTATTGCACATCCGAGCATAATCACATGACTACAGTAATCGAGTGGTCATGACTGGAACTTGTGGTCACCAAGACATCAAATTCATAGATGATGATGTATATAGTCAGTTTCTCAATAAGAAGGTTTATTCTTTTTCAAAGGTATTTTGATTTTATTTCACTTGATATATAGTATAAAATACACTAGAAATGTAATGTATGTGATTTCTAATAATATTATTAATTTAAATTTCCTTTCTTTTTTCAGATAAAAGAAAAGAGAAAGAAACTCGACAATTTAACATAGTTAAATTGTGCTTACGCATCCATCTAGATTTAACAGCAATATTGCTCTTTTGTATAGGAATTAAAATATAATTTGTGTTCGGTACTTCTCAATAACAAAAAAATAAAAAAAAAACAGGTGTACTGTCTCTATGACACTAAAAGCAAACGTTCTTTATTTTATTATTTGAACTTCTTCAATAGCTCAACATCCCTATGCTTAGGCCTGGCCTTTTCCAGAAGTCTTCTACATGCATCTCTACTTTTGGCAATTGTTTTTCAGTTTTTAACCCTTAAAATGTTAAGATTATTTTCTATACAATGAATTCCTCTTTGCGAGAATCTGCCTAGAGGTTTATTTCCCACGGGCTTTGCCAGAAAGATTTTCTTGCCGCAACTATTTCCATTTGTTCTAGCCAGATGACCAGCCCATTTAAATTTCTGTAATTTGACGAATTTTACAGTAGGTTGAGACGGTTCTATCCACGTCCTTTCAATAACAAGTCCTCTTCGGAAATCTTTGGTCTTTCAAAACTATTTTATTCGCAACAAACCCTCTGAAGATGAAAACATGATTATTTAAATTAGGTCTGTTATACATATAGTCAAGGCTTTCAAGCTTGTAGAGAGATATGCTAGTCTGCTATCAGACAGAGATTACTTAAATTGAAGGTTAATAGCGGCTATTTAACATTTGTTTATTGAATTGCTTAAAGTGACGAATTGTCACTGAGATTAAATCCAGATTAAATTGATAAGAAGTCAAAGGGATCGCCTTGAGAAAGTGTGGTTAGTATAACTATTTTCCCATATCTCGCTTACCTCATTTATTGTCGACTTAGTAATTATTTGAGAGTATCTCTTCATCTGGATCGATTGATTTGAGCTGTAAATAATATAGTGAATAAATTAGATTATTTTTGTTGTACAATGGTTAGTGTTCCTTCCAATCCTCCTACATTTTTAGAATCGCAGGGTAGTTTTTACAAGGTTATTTGAAAGTTTTGTAGAGTTCTAAGTTAAATCTTCTCCACTTGGACCCTACCAAGAATTCAACGCAAGAATTTTTAAATTTAATTTTATCAATTTTAAGATCGATATGATTTTATTAACTACGTTATCTATTTTGATTTTCATAATTTCCACCTAAAAAAATCGATAGTACAACAAAATAAAAATTTCAAAAACTATTTTCTTGAAATAAATCACTGTACCTTAAAACAAAATATATAACGTGAAGTTAAATATACTCTACACTACTTATTTTAAAATAAACTTAGGGTATATAATCTTTGGAAGTAGGCTCATTATACCTTACAATTCAAGTACGTCTTCGTGCCATAAAACATACCCATTATCTGACAGCATCTAACAATATTTTTGATCCTGTATGGGTGCTATCAGATCTTGGAGTCATTACTACATGCCTGGAACAAAAACCAAATATGGCCCAGACACGATTGACAGACTGATTATGAATTCTGCGCAGTTAGGAAGACTGATATTCTTTGTATTTTTGAGGGAGATACCTGCAAAGAGAGCTTACAGTATAATTCAACAGATAAATGTGTCTTTTTGAAATTCAAATTTTCTGTTTTAGTTCCCAAGAAACAGCATTATTATTGTTGTTGTTTGCAAGTCTGAACGCAGTTTATAACGGAATTATGGCAAAGAGCTAGGTTCAGTTGTTTCTGAGGATTCCAAGTTATTTTAAAGTGATTTCTTGATAAGTTTTAAAAAAATAAACACGAAATTAGACATAGAAGATAAACTACTAAATTCAAGTATTCTAAGTAAAATATTTGTTAGATAAATATGAATTATTAAATTTATATTTAAAATTTTGCTTGTGTATTAGAAAATATAATTCAATAAAACATATTTTACTCAACAATTTTACGAACATATTGAAATGTAACTCTGAATTAAATCTATAAAATTTGCAATACTGACAGTTAATATTTTATAACACTTACTTCTAATTCGTTGTTTATAGTTTTTCTTAATAAGATAACATGTACATACTCTTTTTTAAATGGATTTGGTTTATTTTTTTTTGGTTTATCACACTCTAAAGCAGGAGTCGGCAACCTATGGCACGCGTGCCATATGTGGCACGTGGTGCAATTCTCAGCGTGCACTACTCAACAAATTTAACAATTTTTTAATGTATGGAATTTGACAAATTTGTATTGGACCTTATTTGACAAACATTTTCAGAATTACGGACATTTGCGAAATTACGAAAAAATATAAAAGATAACTCTAAAGTTATTTTATAAATTACTGAATGTCGTTTCTGGAGACATTTAATGTTTGAAGAGAGAAAATTGCATGTACTCTCTATTTACCGCTTTTGGTTCTACGTATCTAAATAAAAAATATCTTTCCTCACATGAAAAAAATTTCGAGTCCGCAAAGAAATAGTTTATCGATTAAATGCTCAGAATCGTGTCAAATTGAAAAACACAAGTTATACACCTGAATTTGCGAAAATAGAGCGATGCAAGCACTAGGTTGGCATTAAAATTTTATTGTAACCACCATTCTGTTGGTTTTTAGGAGTTGCACAGATGAATGTCATGATATTAATTACAAATCAAATTTAATACATATATTTCTGTGAGCAAATTAAAATAATAAAACTAGATCTACATATTTTTTCAATAAAAAAAAAAAAAACCTACTCGTTGCACTTTAAACACATTTGTCCCAATTAGGTAATGCCGGTGTGGGAATTTTCTTACATCTGAGGTACGTAATTCAAGATTTCTTAAGGAAATAGCGCGTAAGGATCAGATATATGAAAATATATCAAGGGGGTTCCGTGTTCGATATAGATTAAGTAATTTCATACTTGGAAAAAAATTAATATTATTTTTTTATTATTTCTCTTTTCAAGAATGATGTGTAGGGATTGGAGAGAGAATTAATACAATGTCGCTCAAGATAATTAAAACTAAAATATATCTATAACGTATCTAAAACGTTAAATAAGTGTTATAAGATCGTAATACACAGTATTTTGGCAAACAATCTATTAGAAAATTAGTTTATTAGAAGCTAGATCTATTTTTTTTAAAAAAAAAAATCATTAAAATGTTATATTTTAAGAGCAATTGAAGACTATAAATATTCTGCACATGTGGTTTGATGTAATCTGAAAGAAAAAAAAACAAGTGAAATAGTTTCGGTGTTGTAAGAAGCCATGAATACGCGACAATAAAGTAAGAAGAAGATAGCATTTCATTGATGAAATTAATACATGAAAATTTTTGAAGATACACAAAGGTAAAGAGAGAGAGAAGAAAAAAAAGCGCGGACTTTGAAAGATGTTACTTTTTACAAATTAAAGTTAGCCTAATGATATGTTTTGACTCTGAACGCTTAAATAATGAGGGTAGTATAGAATTAACAGAGAAAAAAAACTTTTCCATGCATACAGTTTGGTGGAGGAAGCTTTGTGCTCGTAGTATAGGTATAGATTGCTTACAATTATGTAACGAGAAATCTATGTTTTTTAGAATAAATCTAAATCAATTCTGTATTGTAATACTAAAGAAATTTTAAATATCGTGTAAAATAAACTTTAGATGCTATAAGATAATTTCTCCAAACATACACAACTAGGAATATTAGGAATATTTTACCTGTGATTATTATACAACAACCAAGAGATTGTTACATTTATTCTACTAGAGTTACTTAAGTCTTCTAAAATGTAATTGATATTAAAATAAACAATCCTTTTCAGCAAATTATTTCCAGTAAAACTAGACTCAATCGTAATCTGTCAACGGAAAATATTAGAATATTTTCAAGGAATTTATCTTAATTCTTTTAAATCCAACAACAACAAAAAAATCTGCTTAAATCGTAGAAAAATGTTAAAGTTTTGAGTGTTGACTAAATGCTAAGCTTATTGGAAGGAATAAACATAAAAAGAAATTTAAATAAAACTCATTTGTGTTAAATCATTAAGAGTACAATTCCTTTCTAATAAAACAAATGAGGGCACATTATTTAAGAAGTATAGATGTATATCTTTATAATTTTCTTTAATGAAAATATATTACGTTTTTGATGATGATGTTTTAACAAATGTTAACAATAGTTAAACTTAGATAGACACAAATTAGAAGAAAAACATACGATTTTAAAATTAAAAGAACTGTTTTTGATACTTTTTTACTTGTCTTAGTACTAAACAATATTTACATTCTAATGGAGGAAAGAAAAACAGAAAGTTGAGTTAAAGCTGAAATCGTAGATTTCCGTCATTGAAAGACTTTAACTTGAGGGGAAAAAACGAATTTAATTCCAATTTTTAATACTTTTATTAAAAACACTCCTCACAAAAAAGTCTTTCAAAATAAAAATAATTACGATGAAAAGTAGTTATTAAACAATATTTAACAGCATTACACATTTATAAGATAAAAATAATTAACGGAAAATTTCTGTATACGAAGAAAAAGTGCTCTACCAAACAGTATTTTTATAATTAGAATAATTTTGTAAAATATTTCACATTTCATGCTCCAGCATGCGTTTATAGAAGAATATTCTATCAAAAATAGAACGGAAAAACAAAGACTTAAAAAGAGTGTTTAGTTGTTTCCAAAAATGCTTATTTTCGAACAAAAATTATTAATTTTTACAAGGAACATGAACAGAATATTCGAAAGCTAAATAATTTGAAAATTTGGTCTTTTTATCGTCTGAAAGTTAAAAAAAAAATTAAGAGTTTGTATTGAAAAAAATGTGATGTAGCAATTCTAAATTTTTGATACAATCTTGTATATATCTTACAATTTGAAGTTACAAAAAGTTCCTTTTTGTACAGCATGGAAAAGAAGTGTTTAATATAACCATACATTTTTGTCTTTTTAAAATATTAGCTTCTCTTTAGTCTAAAAATTGCTTCAGAAAATAAAATATTCTGAATTATTTATAGTTAGTATTTAATTTAATTTCACATCTTTAATCATCTTTATTTTACTTTAATATAATCATTTTCATCTTGCATTTTTATCACACTTTATTACAGCAGTTAAAAAGTTAAGCAAGCACGATAGACATTTGTGGAGGTTAAAATAAATTTAAATAATAACATTTTTTGTTATCAATAGAATGTTTCATTTTCATTTCCCAGTCGAAAAGATAGAAAAGAAAATAGTAAACTAAATCCCGATTTTTTTTCTTCGTTTTCTTAAAGATTTAAAAGCTATGGATTGATGAAATGTTAAAATTACCTTTCTCAAAACTTATGCAAATGTTCAGAGTATTTGCAAAATATTTATGATCAACTGTTTAACTGTAAATTAAACTTCATAAGCCTTTAAATTTTTTAAAAAATAATATTCTTTTCCCCTTGAATATTGTCGTTGCTAATGCCACCTGTCTAACGTAGTCAGATTGAGGCCTACGAAATTCATCATGACATCGAGCTAGATTGTACGTCTGTCGTTAGCCGTAGCTTTGAGCACCGTAAAGGTAAAAGTACGATTTGGCTTGGTTCGACCCCAATTTTGAGGAAAAACACCCTAGGAGAGGTCAGAGGCCTCCCATCTCTCTTCCTCTTCCACCAACCTCACGAGAGAACTCGTGGCTCGACGGATATTTAGAGTACCCCCATGCCGCGAAGGCATTATATATTTACAAATATCCGTACCTTCTCCGGGATCTGAACCCAGGCCCAACGACACAGCTGTCAGCGTCGCTAACCACTATACCGGATGGGTGACAAATTTTGCATTATAAATATAAGCAATAACAAATTTTGAATATTATAAATATAAAGCATTTAATGGTTGGTTTAATATATATTATGCATCAAATTTGCTACGTTTTTAACACGCCTAAGTTTATCGCCAACAATCTTACAAATTTATATTTTTTAAAAAAACTATTCTTAAAAACAAAAAGGACATATTACGAATTTTTACATATCCAATGGGGTAAAGCAATAAACTGAAACAGTTGAAGTTTCAAGTTAAAACAGAGATTGAGTTAAAATGCAATTACATTATATTCGTTTTCCAAGAAAATTTCTTAAGACCCTTCAATTTTATTAAAATATTTTGAAACATAGATATAATCAATAACATAAAACACATACTAACTAATTTTATATATAAATCGTACAACAAATGCTGCTACATCCGCAATTCATATGTGTTTACGACGCTAACAATTCTAGATTTTTAAAAAGTGCAATAAAAAATTATGCATACAGTTTTAAAAATTATTATAACTATCACACAACGAAGACTGTTATAAAAACATGAGCAAAATTATTAAAACCAAACATTTGACGAGTTAACTATAGTGATTTTAAAAAAATGGAGCAACACATAACATCAGAATAGTTTCGGAAAATCATATGCATAGTTGTAATTCGTCATTTCTAGTCATAATAAATCTTTCCACCCTCTTCTCGATTTAACTATTCTAGTCCTCTACAACTTGTGATTATATCTAGTTTGAGAGCCTTAAATCAAAATTTTTATTTTAAGTTAATTCGCACCTTTCAAAATCACTCATATATCACAACAAACCGTTTTCATACTGTATGGTTATAAAGATATACAGTATATACTCACATCAAATAATTATGTTATACAGAACACTATAAATCACTTTTCAAATGAAAAATGTAGCCCACTCAATAAAACAGAACGTGTATCATTATTCCAAGAAAATTAAATTTAAGTCACGGAGGACTTTTTAAGATTGAATTTTGAGTGAAAATCGTCTACTCGAAACTGAGGGGATTGGAATATTTTTTCGAGTTAAAAGAATTTAGCGTGTAAGGACATTGCAAAAACAAAACAAAAAACATATATTTAACAAAATCAAATATATTAAAGTGCATTTTATTTAGATAGATATGTATATATGCATGCATTTAATAAAAATCAACGAAACGAAACCGTTCACAAGAGCTTGAAGAAAATTAATACAAACTTGTCAAACTTTTTGAAGAAAAAAAAAACATTTATCGAGTTTTGGGGAAATAATCTGATACTTTTCTTTGCGTTGTCTTTTTTAGCATAAAATTGTCAACAAATTATAAGGTGTCGTCCATTTTGTTACTCATTTCACCATTAGAATGTGCATCTAAATACTTGTGCATAATTTTTATGATGTTCCTCATTTCGCATGATGTGGAAACAAGAGCTGCATTATTAATTTTACACAGATTATAATCATCTACTGCAACGAATTTTTTCGATGATGCAGTGGACAGTCCGATAAAGCAGAAACTTTCTCTAACATTTCATTAAATATCGGCTGAGTTTCAATATCTTCCTTCTCCCATAAGAGAAATCTTTTCATGTTAATCTGTTTTCGTAGCGAGTTAAGAGAAAAAGAATGCAGGGAAATACATAGTAGTTTGTGAGGATCGTTGTATTATTTCGTGTTAAGCGATTCTTCGTCTTAAGCGTTTTCACGTTAAAGGCATTTCACTGTAACTACTTTATTTCGAAATGTTTTAAAACATCGCTTCATCACAGAACTCTATTTGGTTGCAGAATTTTTAACCCTTTTTTTAACTATTTTTTGAGCAAACGTGTTATAGCACAATGGGCAGAGTAGCAGCTTAGAAGCCGAAATGTTCGACACATCGTTTCCAGCAAATATTGTGAAGTAGAAGAATGATGAACATAATTGTTTTTCTGTTTCTGCACTTATTTTTATTGATTGATAGAGCGCAATTTTATTCTCTATTCTATCGATTGTACTTCTTCTAGTGAACTTAAGCGTATTTTTCGAAGTTACTTTTAAGCGAGATAATTTTCAGACTATAATCTTTCTTGGGCCACATCGGGAAATGATGTGATGGTCACGGCAATATTGGAAAAAGTAATTAGCGTGTGGAAATTGTTTGATTCACATTGTAAGAAACATTGTTCTGTTGCTTTTGGAAACGTGATAGCACCAGTAGCTTAGTGGTCATGGTCAAGGACTCTTGGCCGGCGTGTCATGAGTTTGTCAGTGGTGCCACTAAAGACCTGCCGTGTAGAGAGGCTGATGCACGTTAAATCTATCGTGGCTTTAATTCCTCCCGTAGGTGTAGTGGGGAAGCTTGGAGAAGGGAAGCCAGAGATTAAGGGACTTCGTCATCATTTGACCATGGTTAAAAATTAAGAGGCCCATTGCCAGAAGATTTCGCGTTGCTTTATAGATTGACGTAAAAAAATGCTCACTCTCTCCCGCTTTTGAAAGTAATACTATAATAATAAAGAAGAAGAGTAAAAAAACAGTTAAAACATATTGAGCCCAAACACGAATTGCCAAAGGAACCGAGCACCTCAAAAAGGCTTAAAACTACAAACCTTTTCCTCGCTACAGACCTCGTAATTTTGAACAACGGTCAAGTGAAGAGGACGATACCTGAGCTGGAACACTCCCTTTCTCAACTACCACACCATGCCATTGGGAAGACTTTGAGCGACGACAGATTTAACGTGCATCAGACTCTCAACGCGGTGGGTCTTCAGTACCCCAGGGCTTGAACTCAAGACACGCCCCTGAACTCCTTACCATAAGCATCATGCTAACGCGACCTATAGTTTATGTAATTCATAAGGTAAAATAATTCAAATTAACAAACCTGTTTGTGGTTAATTACAGATACATATAAATTTATCCTAATTACCTTTCTGAAGCCACTATTTTTTAATATTTTTATCAGATAAAATTTCGATTATATATTTTAAACTTACACCAATTTTTAAATTTTCATCCTTTCCTGACTACTATGTAAGACTCTTTCTGCTCTATATAAGAAAGCTATTTAACACACGACCGATTTAGAGAGTGTAACATGCTACACTTGAGTATCTTTATTTTGCTTTGAATAAAATGTTTTTCTTTTATTTAACTGAATCAAATAGTAGTTAATTATTCCATTCTCATTTTACTCCGATTTACTTGAGTTTAAATTTTTAACTCTTTTCAGTTTATACTCTTTTCTTTAATTATTACTTCATTTGAATTCCATATTGTTGTATTATCTTTCTTTAGACCTACATAAACCTACCTAACCCTAATATTAAAGAATAAGACTAACCAGACATGAAAAATAAATTGGCAACTTACTTATATTACTCACTGCGTAACAATGCCGTAACCAGCTACTACTCTAACCACCAAAGCTAAAGTAAGGATGTGATTGCAGATGCTAATGTAAGACCCAATGATTCAATTCAGTTAGTTGATGCCTTGATTCACCCGTTGGGGAGTGAAACGATCTGTGCATTGAATTCTATTACAATCATATATTACTTTGGTTCCGATTCGTTAAGTTAAAGATGATGCCGAACATTTCTTTTGTTTTGTATTATTAGGTTAGTTTCATTGCATCACATGTAACTGTTTAGTTTTTTTGTAGCATTTGATGTTACAAAAAAAAAGGTACTTTTCCAGAAATCAGTTTCTGAACACATAGATAATTTATTGAAGGGTTATAAAATTGTAAAAGGAAGCTCGAATAAAATATAAAAGAATGATGAAAATGGTGTTTCGTTCAGAACAAGCATGATTTTAATCCCCCCATCTTTGGTCAGTTTTGCCTAAACTTATGGAATAGAATCCAAATTGAACATAATGCTACATTAATAATATCACAATATATCTTCTCTAACGTAATAAAAGAACTTACCGTAAGATTCGGTGTATAACGCGCAATCCTTTTTTTATGAAGAAACTTGAAATGCACATATGCAATGCCTTTATGTTTTGAAGTCATTTATTCGAGGTATATTATTCCAAGGTATAGAAACAGGATATCAATCATTGGCATGGCCAAGTAATTTTAGCGCGTTTTTCACATGTTGTATTTTACAATAATGCAACTAATGAACTTTTTACTAACAGAAAGTAGTACTATACTTAAAAAAAATTTAAAAATTATTAAATTAAAATATGATTCGGCTCATCTAGGGCACAAATGCGACCCAATGTCGCAAACCCGAGGTCAATCGGTTGCTTATTGGCTGAGAAAAAGGTACGACAAAATATGGAACGAAGACGACGAAATTTGCGTCCTAATAGCGCTTTTTTTACACTACGTGAAAAACGCGCTAAAAATAGTATATTTCTAGAACTACAACCATTTAAATTCATGAGGAGCGTCCTTTCTTTTAAATAAACTGTATTAAGATATTTGGAGAAGTCTATTTTTTTGCTATGATAATCTTTCTTTTTAATTTTTAAAGTTCTCACTTTCATACCCGGCGTATAACGCGCATCCGTAAATTCAGATCGCATTTTTTTTTTGGTTCAAAGTGCGAGTTATACGCCGGATTTTACGTGCTTCTCGTTTTTTTTATGTTACATATTTCCTTACGTACGTAATGCTTCATTATCCCTCTTTGCATTTCAATACACTACGTAATATACATACGTACATCGTCCGCCTAATTATCAGAATGCGTAACTTCACAAAATATCGAAATACTTTTAATGACATCTAGTGGAGTATTTTGAAGCCTGAAAATCTAAAAATAAATTGTTTAAAATTAAATTCTTTGATAAAATTGTTGCTACTAGATTCATAATAGCATTGGAATAATTCCCGAGCGTAGTAAAAATAAACAGTTTTTACTTGCACCTGTAAAGTTCTTCCAGAAGGAGTTACGCATTCTGATAACTACTCCGACAATATATATATATATTTATATATATTTTATCCCACGCCCGTCTTCGGCATCTCTGCCATTAGTCGACGAGCAGCCCAATAAAATGATGACGAAGCATAAAAAGAATTAAAATTTGTCTCCATAGAGTTGTCTACAAAAACTTTAAAACGAATAGGGCAGTGTCTGAGGTGGTCACCACCCATTTCACCCTGGTTACACAGAGGGCACCAAGCAGAATCCTTTATTCCAATGCGATGTAAATGCATTTGCACAAGTAGTCATGTCCAGTAAGTAAACGAAAGCACGCAACTCCAACAGATCGAGGCATGGAACTGGGAGCTCTACCACTTTTGTTAAGCAAGATATTCCACCTTTTACCTGCAGATGCTTCACCATACAGGGAGACTTATTAATTTGCAGTTTACTGTAAGTTATTCTTTTAATGTTACGCAGAGGCAGGGGAAGTCAGGTTGGGACATGAGAGATCCCTCTTTAGCAAGCCTATCTGCTTTCTCATTTCCAGAAATGTTACAGTGGCTGGGAATCCACTGGAGGGCAATGCTTTCTCTAGACTTCCCAAGTTCAGCTAATTTCCATCTACAGGAATTCACTAGAGCGTTTTCATTATATCTTGAGTTTATTAGAGACAAAATGGCAGCTTGAGAATCGATAAAGAAGACAATATTATGTTCAGATATTATGCTTTCCAATTTATCAATCGCAAATGATATATTGCTGCTATCTCACCATCAAAATTGTCACAATACTTTCCAACAGGATAACTAATACTGAAAGCACTTGAACAGGCTCCAGCACCAGCATTTTTAATAGCATCTTCTGCTGAACCATCTGTATATACATGGAACCATTTGACAAGAGGATATCTGTAATGTATAGTAGCAAGGGCAGAACTTTTTAAGTCACTGTGTATAGAAAATTGTTTACCAATACTCCAAACAAGATCCAGGTGGTTCTCCAAAGACATCTGGCACATAATAGGGTTATGTACCTGTAGGAAAACTTGGTGATTGGGTGTAGGAATATCGAAAGTATCATAAAAATCATGAACAGTTGAAAGAAAAGACTTATGAGTTTTTAATCTTTCATTTGTGGGTCTATAATAATTTAGGAAATTGTTACAATATATATATACATATGTAGTAGGAAAAAAGCGACTTACTCAATCATCCACACACTCATCATGAGATCCCAAGAATTATAAGATCTACAGACTTAAAATTTAGTAGCCACGTTTCTTTTGCTGACTATAGGTCTACCAAGAATGGGTTTTGTAGAAATCGAATCTCAAGAGGGATTTCAGGGGCGTTACAGAAAAATCTTCCGTTAATAATTTGTTAGATCTACAGATTTGGAACTTGGTAAGTATGTTTCTTTTGTTCTGTTACGAATGGGTATTAAAGAAATTGACTAAGAAGAGGGTTGCGGGAGGTTTACAAAGAAATATGTGTGCATAGGTAACAAATTCCTCTAAAAAACATATTAGACTTATAGATTTGAAATTGGGTAAGAGTTTTTTTTTGTTGCTATTGAGAAGAGATCCGCTTACAACGGGTTTTACAGAAATCGACTCTAGGGGTAGGGTTATGGGTGTGTAATAGATAAATATACTTCCGTCTTCGAAATTCAAGTCCGTCTTCGAAAGATATAAGAATATTCCTCAATACAATGAAAAGATTTATGTTATGACTTAAATAACTATAACGCAAAAACTATATGTTACAACGTCATGAAATGTTTAACGAAGCGGGTGGGTAACGGCTGATATACATGCAGTATAATATTCGTCTATATATTAGCTGAGCACTCCTAAATTTTAATTATTTATTACCGTGCTTGTAAAAAACGCATGCGGTCACTCACACAAACGAGCATTGTCCAATTTTATACTTAAAAACAATTGTTTAACGTTTGTGATCTATCACTTAACCATGGATTAAAAGTAATCAGTCTAGAACAGCGTTTCTCAAACTGTGGGGTGCGCCCTCCGTGGGGGGACGTGACAACTCTACGAGAGGGGCGCGAGTATATTGAAGAGACAAAAACAAAAGATTATTCAAAAAAATTATTAAACTACTAAAAATAAACAACAAAATACATTCCAACATAATAAAAAAATAAAATGATATAGTACATTATAATTTCACTAATATAGTAGATTTATAAATGTATCAGAACTGCACAATGTATTTTAAAATTAATTTAATAGTACTAAGTTAAGAACAAGTTTAATAATTACCGGTGATCCATGGGCTTGTCTTATATAAAATTATATTTAAAAAATTTACACTTATTTTGATAATTTGTACGGTTTAATATTAATTAATCCTTTGACTGGCAATTAAAAGTCACGCGATTCGCTCCCAAAGCCACCGTTTTTCAAGTAAACACGCGTAGGAGATGTATTAGAAGGAAGGAGGGGGGCGAAAAGGAATAAATACGCAAATCCTATGAAATGAGTAAATCTTTCGCAAACACTTCAAGTTCTTTTTTTTTTCATTCCAAAGCCTTCGGTATGATTTTATGGATAGCAGTGCTCAGAAAAGACCTTATTTCGGACCGGCACAATTAATGCTTTAGCTGAGTGAGACGTTTTTTTACGCCGGGGGCGCTTAACAAGTTAAAATCATGCTAAAGCATAAAATTATTTAATTCAATACATTGTTATTGTTTAAAGGGCGAGCGATGAAAATTATGATTGAATATTGAGTCGCAAACATTGAAAGTTTGAGAAGCACCGATCTCGAATCAACCCTTTGTCCCAATTAATTTAGATTTTCAAAATCAATTTTCATGCAATTACAGCGACATTTTCATTTCTACATGAAATATAAATTCACATTCAGTGTACCCAGCATCTTTAGGAGCGTTAACATAAACAATTGCGTGTAGCAAACACAATGAAACTTCTTTTAAATTCAAGAAGCGCCTACCATGAAGAAAAAAGCGACGAGCATTAAGTACAGAGAGATACGATATTAATCTGTCTATGGGTAGAGGGGGGGGGGGATTTAATAGCTTTATTTTGGGTCGGGGGTGAGTATATTGTTTTGGCAAAACATTTATTTTTCTTCTGTGGGCAGTGTCTTTCTATAATTTGTCACCGAATCTTATTCAACCACAAAATCTCTTCCTCCTGCCTCGACACATTAAGTGCAGAGTTTTGCAACCCGGCTGGCGACTTACTGAACTGTTGCGAGAAACCATACATCATTTTTCCTTTTATTCTTTGTTTTTGATTTGATTCTGACGAAAATACGAAAATATTTACCGGACTGTAATGTCACTTAAGTCTTTGTTACAAACATGAAAAGGGGAGAAATGTTAATCTACAAGAAGTCCCCTTTAAGAAGGCTGTCAGTATGAATGAACAGCAACATTTTTCACTAGGTTTGGTAATGTATCAAATACTTTGTGTATCATAGATATGAACGTAGAGTTGTACTGAAGTTATGCAGCTTTAGTGGTAAATAATAATCATTTAAAACAAAGGTAGGCGTAATTTAATCCAAGAGAAATTTTTGTATATGCTACCGTTAAAGCAGTATTTCTCAAACTGTGGGGTGCACCCCTAGGGGGGCATTGATAACTCTACGGGGGGGGGGAGCACGAGCAAACTGAAAAGTCGAAAACAAACGATTGTTTTTTTAAAAAATTATTAATTTACTGAAAGTAAACAAACACAAAATACATTCTGACGTAATAAAATATAAATTTCAGATTTGCACTGATATAATACACTCATAAATGCATCAGTACTGCACAATGTATTTTATAATTAATTTAACAATACTAAGTTAAAATAAAGTTTAATAATTACCCCATGGGCCCCCATTTAATCTAATTGACCCCACGGGCTAGTCGTATATAAAAGTTTTACAAAAAGTAACACTAATCTTGATAATTTGTACGTATCCTTTAACTGCCCCAATTAAAAGTTACTTTATTCGCTCTCTAATGCCACCTTTTTCTCGTAAGGGTGCGTATGTGATGTATTGGGGTGGGGGGATGAAAAGAAATAAATAAAAACTTTTCTGAAATAAGTAAATCCTTCACAAACACTGTCAAGGTCCATTTATTGCATTCCAAAACCTTCAGAATAATTTTATGAATAGCAGAGCATAGAGAAGATCGTACTTCGGAAAGACGTATAAATACGTCTTAGGAAATTAACGCTTTGAGATGTTAAAAACGTCGATGGCACTTAAGAGCTTACAGCCGTATTGTAGCTTTAGCGTCAAGTATAATGTTATTGAATTCAATGCATTGTTATTTTATAGAGGAAGGCGATGAAAATTATGATTGAACAAATGTTGAAAGTTTGAGAAGCACTGCGTTAAAGTAAGTTTATAATTCAATTAAACCATAAAATAACCATGAAATAACTAAACAAGTCAGTTAAAGCATATAACAGATGAAAAATTTCATACTTTACCCAGCTATTCTATGAAATAACTATTGATAGACCGTTAAAAATAACTAAATAAACAATTTCAAATTTATTTTATAAGCTAATTGATAAATAGCTAAAATCTCTAAAAAAATTTTTTATCCATATTGCGGATGATTAACTGACAAATAATAAGGAAAAGCAGAGATAAAATAATTTATTATTACTCATATTGCAAACATTAGTTTAACAGGAAAAAAATATGTTACAGAAATATAGTTATTGTTTGTTTTTACTTGTTTTTATTTCGTAACTATTCGGTTATTTCTATTGGTGAGTCTACTATTGATATAATAACGAACTCACAAACAATGAATAGTGAAATAATAACAGAAATGCAGCAGGGGATTTGGTACCTTCTCAATCACGTAACCTTATTTCAAAATAACGATGTGCTGTGACTATGATAAGTGGATTTTTATGGTTAGTAGAGACAGACAACTGAAAACATTCAACTAACCAAGATATACTATTCAGTTCATATAGTGTTTACACAAGCAAATTTATTTCTCGATCAATCATGGGGTTTTAACCATCTTTTATAAGCTTCACTTGCATGTAACGGAATCTTTGAACTCAATTTTTACCCACTTTAAAAGGTCAGATTAATTCTAAATTTTGCTCACACAATATAATAATTTAATAATTTTGTTCCATTGCTTGATCAGAATCATCAGGGTTAACGATTTCCCCTTTTCAGATTCCATCCCACATCTGGCGACTAATTCTAGATTTGGCGACTAAAAGATTAAGTTACAACTTTGATTAACTATAAAAGGGTGTTCTTTAGTTTTTTTAAACTATAATTTATTTATAAAATAAAGATTGATATTATTAATGTTTTTTTCTAAAAAAATGAATGCCAAATATTCTTTAAAAATTAATATTAAAAAAAAAAAACATTCATTGTTTGATGATTAAAACATACAGAAATCTGAAACTGAACAAAACTTTCAATTTACTAATTATTAAAAATTAATTTATTTGAAAATATTTATTAAGATATTTATTTTAATTTTTGACTTACAACTTATTTTAAAGTGTACGAAATTTATGTATTAACCTCCATCATCGTGTTTGAGTATTTCAATTTTTTAAAATTTATAACTTATTTATGTTGACAATAAAAAGAAAATATTAATAAAATTAACTTTTTCAAATATTTTTCCATTTTAAAACAATTAATAATAATTTTTACGGAAATGTTTACCTTTATATTTTGACTATAAGCCTATACCTCTCTCTAAATTATTATTCATAAATTTCTATTATATTTTACTTTATAAAATCAAAATAACTTTCATAGCCAATTTCATTGGAAAGTTCTTGAAATTTCAGTTTCAAACTTATGATTAAGACAGTTCTAAACTGAAAAAAAATCATTTTATAACTGAGTGTAAAGTGATTTTTATATAGTTATAAATTGTCAACTCCGTAACTACACAAATGGTAACGTACAGCTGTAAATGATTTTCCTAGAATCGAATAAAAACAAGGGTAAAATTAGCAAATTATTCTGCCAAATTTTTTCAAAGATAATAAAATATTTTCATGAAATGTCATGATTTTTGTCTTGGCCCTAATATTTTAAAGAAAAGTACTTATTAAATTTATAGCATGCTCTGGAATTTCAAATGTGCACTATTCAAAATAAGTTAATTTCTTAAATAATTTTTAAAAATTTTATTGTAAGTATAATAATGAGGAGGTATCATAAAGCTAGAGATAGTTACCGGTCTCACCTTGAAATATTTTAAACTGGTTACTGTCCGCAGACCGGTCTGACGTAAGCAAAAATTTGAATAAAAATGTCCCAGACGTAAGAAATCTCTGGTTTTGCCCCGAATTTTTTGTTATAATGTCTTCAGATACTTGTTTCCAATTCTTAAAAGTATAAATTCCCTTATGTAAGAAGACAACGATCTCGCGTCGCTAATGCTTATTTACAAATTAATTTCTTTTTGTCTATACTTAAAATGTACTCCAAATTTTTAAATTCTAAGTAACGTTAATTTTAATAATTCTAAGTAACGCATATATACTATATGATAAGGTTATAGTTTATATAATAATCACATAAAACAAATTTTATGTGTAATTCAATATTTATAAAAGAATCTTTTATAAATATTGAATTAAAATTTATTTTATGGAGATATCCTTTAGTGTTTTTTAAAAATCTTCTAAGATTTTTTATTGCATTTTTCAACGAAATGAATTGGGTTTCACATTTTAAAACAAAGAATTTAAAAAGCTATATTTTAAAGCCTATTTCAAAAACTTAATGACAATTTTGCACAAAAAGTTAAAAAATAAATTTTGAGATTTTTGTAAATATTTTATTCGAATGGCACATTTGAGAACATAGCATTTTGTTGCAAAACCTTCTCTGAATTTATTAATGTAAATACTGTACGGATATCTCTCCCCCTTTACTTTTCTTTCTTACAAATTTCATAATTTTTTTTAAAAAAATTTTAATTAATTTTTGAAGCGAGTTTTATCGATTTGAAGCTCAAAACAGATTCAGTCTAAATTTTTTAAAAAATTAATAAAAAAATTTCATTTTTAAAATTTTTTAATTTAGTAAATTATTTTAAAGATTATTTTCTCAACTGATAGTTTCTCAGGGAAAATTTTAGTTAACTTTTTTAAAATTTTTAAAGTTAAAGCGAATATATTTTCCAGTAAAAATTGAAGAAATTACAATCCAGTTTTTTTTTAAGATTCAAAAAAGGAAGTTTTATGCGTTTCCATGGCGAAATTCATCACCATTATTTTTTTTAAATTTAACACTAACTACTTATAAGATTTTGAACAACTTTAGAAATATCACAAACGATTTTTCTTTTATGATACAAAAATGATTGAGCTGTAGGTTAGCATTTCCTCAAATCCATTTTAAATCAACTCCGTATGAGAAGTTGATGAGGTACTCCTATTCACATCCGGTGCTGAAATATAGTTACAATACGCAGTCAATGATCCAAGTACAGTAAAAAATAACTTTTATTGCAACACTGTTTTTAAAATTATATCATTTGTGCTACATAAAAGTTCAAATAATAAACATTCATTTTATACCGAAATTATCATTTAAAATGAATTTCATCTAATGTAGATCAAGGTAAAAGTAAAAAAAAAAGTTATACGGCAAAGATGCTAAAAGTAACGTGGAAAAAGTAGAGTAAGTATTTAGTATTTTTTAGATTCAATATAATTATTAGATTTTATTTAACGTTATATATATATATATATTTTAGACCTCATGCGATCGTGTTAAATATATTTCATCTTGTTATATCACTATAATATTCTAATTGAATATGTTAGATTATAAATATACGTGTATATAGTGGATGAAAATTATTTTCTTTTATTTTTATTGAAGACTTTTTTTATTGTGATAACTGTTTGATTCAATTAATACATGGTTTATGCAAGTATTTTTATGTTTTTGAAAACCTAATCTACTTTTTAAAAGCAAAATGTTATTCCTAGAGAATACTATATATTATTCTCATCTAAATATTTCATTATGAAACTATCTTTGATATTCATATATATTTCATTCAGAAATTGTTCTCTAAGCAATTATTACGTATTATTGCAATCAAATTGAACGAAGAAAGTTGCTTTAAATGCGAATTAAAAAGTTACATTTCGTCATTTAAAATGTAAAGAATAACTTTTACAAAGTTTGTGGTAAAAATATTCGCTTTTTCATTTAATTTGTAAAATTTTTAATAAATCTTTTAATATTTCAGAGACAAATTTTATGTATTGTCATATAAAATATCTTGACTTAATATAAATTATATTTTATGTTTTTTACTGTTTTAAATACATTTTTACTATTGATACAAAAATTATTCAAAAACCAGACAACCCATAACTAATTAAAATGATTGAATTATATAGAAACCAGAAGCGGATCCAATATTATTTTTGAAGTAAATTTATTTTGCTCAAAATTCAAGTTCAATTTATCATAGGATTTGAACTTGAATGCACTATTGCTGTAACCACAAAACTTCGCTTTTAATAATTATTATAACTAAAGAATTTTTTATAGATCCCTTAAAAAAAGATGAATTTAAATTTTAGCATTTATTTGAATACTTAATGAATATGAAATAAATAAAAGAATATAGAACGATATATATATAGATGGAGACGAGCGGATATTTCACTTTTTTCACAGTGTGCTTATTAATGATATTAATGTCGACGGACCTCGTAATTTTGAGCCATAGTCGAGTGACAAGGAAGCTACCGGAGCTGGCACCATCTTCCACACCACGCCATCGTGAAGACTTTGAGCCTCGACAGATGTAACATGAATCAGCCCCTCTACACGGCAAGTCTAAGGAGGCATCAGAACTCGAACTCATGACACATCGGCCACAAGTCCGTGAAAATGAGTACTAGGCTACCGTAACCTGCTTTTCTTTTTTCAGAAAATACACCAAAGAAAGATTAAGCACATTTTTATTCAAATACGAATTGTATAAACATGTTTGTTTTTAGAATGATAAAGTGAGCATGTTTCTTAAACGGATATTTTAGTATATGTTATCAGCAAAAACTTTTTCGAGATAAAAACAACCGAATTGAGGCAGATGTCATTATTTAAATGATGAATTGAGCTTTTTTCAATTTACAGTCGTAAATTCACCGAAGCATCCCAAAGCATTTACTTTTCTCACAGCGTAGACGTCAAAACCTTAGAATGGTTGTCATCGCCCAACACCAAGAATTGCTTGAGCGATCTTTTTCAATTAAATATCAACCATATGTCACCCTTTTTGAAAGGCATTTTACGTGAAACGTAAATAAAGAGCTAAGCCTCGTTGAAGTTTCCCATATCTGTTGTAAGGCACTAATACTAGCTTAGAGAGAGAAAAATGTAGTTCAAGAAACTGAATAATTTAATTTACATTTTTCTTTGCTTCTACGAACGAAATATAGCTGTTAAATGTTCTTTTCAGAAAGTGTATTATTTATCAATCATTTGGGGTGGTTTTGTCCATAATAACTGCCCATTTATTTTGGACTAATAAAATACTTTAACTGGTATTCATAAATTTTTCAATTCCACATCTTTTGTCAAAAAGGTTTTATTTTCTTTAAAAATAAATGAATAGGAAGGTTTTTGATGAAATTATGAATTTATTATCACTCTATAAAAATCTGAAAATTCATTGCGTAACCATAAATAGAAGTTAAAAGTGCTACAGAAGTGAGTGAGTGAATGAATATTATCGTCGCACTTTTCAGTTACATGAGGGCTTTAGACGGCGGACCTCGTAATTTTGAACCATGGTCAAGTGACGAGGGCGATACCTAAACTGGCACCCACCTCTCCTAACTACCACACCACACCAACGGGAGGACGTTTGAGCTCTCGACAAATTTAACGTGTATCGCTGCCCTACACGGCGGGTCTTCAGTGGTCCTGAGCTGGAATTCATGACATGCCTGCCATGATCCGATACCTTGACCACTTGGCTACCGCGGCCGCAAAACTATTACAGGAAACGCTATAAAATAATCTAACCATTATAATTCCTTTACTTTTCATCGCTATGAAAAACAGATACAATTCAATGTTAAAACAACGAATAAAGAATAGTTTTCTATAAAAAAAACTTCATTTTGGATTCTAAAAAGGAAAATTTAGATATTAAAATTATCCGAACTATAGGTTCGGAACCATGATTTTGAAAGTGCGAAAAAAAAGAATAAATTTGTTGATATTTAGTGTCGCCTGAATTAGAATAAACATATGAAATTGACTTAAAAATATAACTACAATAAAAATTACTTAAACGCAATTTTTTGGCAAAAAAATGAAGAAAAAATGACATACTTTCAAAACCATCTCCTTTTATCGAAAATGATCCTATAATAATAATATTTTTGCTTATATAAAAAAAAAGACTTCTCATTAGAGCCTAAAATAGGATTTTTGAAAAATTCATCTTACTTTCAGAGTTATGATCAAATGAATAACCAATATTTTTGTTCGAATTTCTCTATTCTGATATATTAAAATAAAAATATATAAACCCACTTCTAAATAACGTATTTCAAAAATCCTAGTTCAGGCTCTGTGCAGAAGTATTAGTTATATATAGGTAAATTATTATTATAATAGAAGTATTTTCCTCAAAAGGAGAATGTTTTGAAAACATGTCCTTCTTTCTTCAATTGTTGCCGAAAAATTTCATTTAAATAGTTTTTCTTGTAATACTTTTTTAAAACAGTTTTACATGTATATTCTAATTCAGGTGATACTAAATATGAAGAAAAATATTTATTTATACAACTTTTTCAAAATCACGTACCGAATGCAGTTAGATACCTTAAGTATTTATTCATTTGTATCTGTGTATGATATTTTATTACACAGTTGGGTTAGTTATAAAGAATAAAGAAATTTTAAAATGCTTTTGATGAAACAATAATTATATATATATAATCAAAATTTCTCTACAAGAGAGAGATGAATTAACATGATTAATACCTAAAAGAATTGCAATTGCAAGATAACCAGACAACATAATTTAAAAGGAGATATGAAATATTGAAATAACAGAGTTAAATATAAAAGAATGGATGCGACAGTATTATCAACATTGCTGACTTAGAACAGCTTGTATGCAAAAAAAAAATTTTCTTTAAAAAAAATCTTCTCTGATATAAAAGTGGGGTTGAACATGTTTTTTTGGCAGCCAACCTTCCTAATATATATATATATATATATATATATATATATGTGATTTATATTTTTCCCCACGCGTCAGTTATATGGTAGCAAATAAGCGAAATAACTGGAAACAATCAAAAATATTTTCAAAGACATTAAAAAAAATATATTAAACTTTGATATTCTTTTCATTTATTTTTATTTCGCACACTTATCCATCTTGCAATGCTTTGCAGAGTGCAATTTTGACTTTCATCGTAATAACAAGTGAAGGTGAAAATTAGCATACAAATTATTCAAAGTAACTTATAATTCCTCTTAAAATACAGATCTCTGGAATTTCTAATCAGTTTTCGGTTAATTTTGTGTTTCATATTTTCAGACAATGAATAGTTGCTACAATAATTTTATTAACATCATAAACCAATTAAAATTATTCATTCAATTTAAATGCTTTATGATGTTAATATGCGTATTTAAATAACTATTCATTGTATATATTTAAATAGGATTTTATATTACTAATTAATTCACTCTCTCTTAACTGGATTATAATTTACATTCTTAAACTCATTAGAATATCTAATTGAAAATAGATGCATGTCAAAAAGGATTATAATAGGACCTCTTAATTGAATTTAAATTACTATCTATTTTAATTTGTTTGAATAAAATTGAAATATTTCTTATTTTTTTTTCACGTTATAAAATATTAAAAAGAAAAGAAAAGAAAAACAATAATTTCTTAATTTTTTTCGTAAATATAGTAACTATCACTTTCCTTTTCGTGCATTAGCATATTTTAAACCGTAAAATTTCTACTGCTATTATGGTTACTGTATGCTCTATAGTAATATTACCTTCAGAAAAACTGTATATATGCTAAATTTTTAAAACAGTTTAATATTATATTTAATGTGTTTGTATTCACCTTTATATAATGCATTTATTATACCTCGCAATAAAAATATATCACTTTTTCGTCTGACCTATAACACACCAAATACATTATTAAGTCTTTTTATTGAAGTAATTTAAAACATTCTTCTTTGTTTTAGGAAGTAGGACCATGAACAAAAAAAAGGATGAAATTACATCTAAATTTTGAAATTAAAGCTTGTTATGAAAAAAAAAACAGAAATTTGTCAAATAATTGAAAAATAATAATAATGTTGATGGAAAATTATTCTGATACCAAAAGAACCCAAATTCTCTTGAAAATGCAATTCATCTTCGAATTTTTAAAAGCTAGAGGTAAAAGGTAAAGAATTTACTTTTTCACACACACACAATTTAAGTGCAATATACAGAAAAGAAATCTTTGTTTATAAATATATGTATATTTAAATAAAGCTTTTTTTAAATAAATATATATGCATTTTTAAATACTAACATTATAATTTTGTTTAAATATTCTGTATTATTAAACTCAATAGGTGGCTTATAATTCTTATAAAATTTCGATACAGAGCTTAAAATTAATCACAAATTTGAAAATAGAAAATTTTGTCCGTATTCATGTATTTTTGCATTGAAAACTTTGCTATAAGGCAAAGGTAGATATATCCTCCACTAGCATTAAAAATTATTCTCATAAACTTTCAAAAAAAATGAACCTGGTAAAGTCATAAGGAATTTTCGAATGCAGAAAATAATTTTCAATCATTTTTTAAAATATTCCAATGAAATGTAAAATTTTAAAGATAATGCACCTTCTCCACAAATTACGAACTGTATGACAATAACGTACAGCAATATGTATAATAGATTACATAGGATGAATTGTTTATTGTCTCGACAGATTCAACGTGCATCGTTCCCCTACACGGTGGGTATTCAGTGGTACTGAGCTCGAACTCATGACACGCCAGCCATGATCCGATACCTTGACCACTTGGCTACCGCGCCCTTCAGCATCTCTTAGATTAGTGTTGTTGTTTCTTATCCCACACTTGATCGACTGAAACATCTAGATCAAGTCCATGAACTCATGCATTTTTCAACAATAAAGAACTGTAGCAGGACTTGAGAGCATCTGGCTCTTATAGCAACCAATACAAGCCAAGGAATGGGCAAGATCAGCTTGGTTCACATTGCAATTCGGACAAGGAAGGTAAACTTTATGATCCTGCCACATACCGTTGAGCTCGAGTATGTCCACTGCGAAGCCTAGCAAGATTCGTTTCATCTCGTCTACTGCTCGCCCCAATCAAGGCAGCACCACGACAGTTTCATTCCTACAACTCATGCAACCACTTCCAAGACGAACTGATATCTTGTTTGCCCCTGGTTGAAATTTCTGAAAAGGTAAAGGAGCCATCATGTGTACAATCCTTAGGGCTGCCCTCTCGGACCAGACCATCTGCAATCTAATTCCCGCAGACATTCACGTTCGACGGTACCCACTGAGAAAAGATCTTAGCATCAGAGCTCAAACAGTTTAAAAACTAGACATTATACTCGTTGTCGTTCTGTCACCATGCTTCCACCATTCAGACAGATGCTAAACAGAGTTTCGGCTATCACTCAATATCTTAAATTAGGGAAATCATTTGACCCGATTGTATTACTTGAAGGATGAAAAAAGAGAATACATATGTCTTAATTTCCCAAAAATGATTTCAGTTAGTAATAAGGTTACGTAAGTATCAGGTAAACGTCTCCAAGATTTATCACATTCCAAGAATTTAAAGAATATATTTGTAACGCAGGCAGACATTTTTCTAACATAATTTCAATGTTGTGTATGCATTATAAAAAGGCAGAATTGCAAAGCAATTTTCAAAAATATTAAAACAAAATAAAAAATAAAGAATGGTTGAAACAAAAATTGAAACTTCCTTACTTGTTAGTTTGAGATTGAAATGGTAAATAAAACACTCATTTTACAATTTTGTAGAGTGAACCAAAAATCTCTTGTTATGATTATAAATAACTACTGCTCTCAAACTATGATAATTAGACATATGTTTCTTCTGATATATTGTAAGTACCGTTATGAATTTTTATAATACCATTTACCTCAGTAAATTGCAATGTGTTCCTTCTTGGTCACTTATAGAATGTCTAAGCGGTATTGTAGTCCCCGACAAGTGTTTTATAACGTTTCTGTTGCACTGCCTTTTTTCTAGAAACATTTAATTGAATCACTTTATTGATTTTGCATCGTTAGGATTCCGTACATAATTATGCCGAAGCTGTCTCTGAACGTCGATGGACAAATTCGATTCGTAAGCCTAAGCACACATGGGGTTTTCTCTCGAATCGACGCCATGTTGGCTGAAAATGATGTCTTCCTTCCAAATGTTTCCCTGGATCGCTCTTGAAGGAGTACACACTCATCTATTGCCCAAAAAATCTACTAAAACTGAGCTATCCACTGATACAAAAGTTACACTTTTATTTTTAACTAGCTGGTGCACTTGTTCGTGGCTCGGGTGAAATGAAAAATTAAACAATACAGATTTGAAGGATAAAAAAGTTTTTAATGAGTTAAATTTGCAAATTAAACAAAAAAAATCTTTTTTCATATCTCAGCTGAACAAAAAAAAACCATACTTGTTAATTTGTAAGTCTGTAGGGCTAATGGCCGATCAAAATTATTATTAATTTTTATTTATAACACCTCCGTAACTCCCTTGTGGGTCGATTTTTGAAAATACCTTACTAAGCTAATCTCTGCTCTGCAAAAGTAACACATTGTTACAAATTTTGTGCAATGAACGCTTAAAATAGTGTCAACAATTAATATCTGAATGTGTGTAATACGCTAATATTAATTTCTGTTATATTTATTTTATGTTAAATTTATTATATTCGCAAACAACACCGTTCCTTGCATTATAAGGGCGATTCAATGGAAACATAGCGAAATGTTAGTGATAGAGCCAAGTTGGCATCATTTTTGGCGACCACATTGGCAACTTGACGCTGCTGAAGTTGCTCTGCTGTAGCACCACCTGGTGGGGAGCTGCAACAAAGAGGTAGCACAAAAACCTTCTCCCCAAAAAATACATATAAGCCAATTTTCATTGTGATCGGTTGAAACGTGTTGGAATGAAGCGATTTCATATATACAAACATCCATGTTTAATTACATAGATTAACATTAAGGGGGAACATATCCAAACCAAATTTCTCTGTGCTTGGCGATCATGTTTGCAACTTGGCGATTGATTGAACGGAGAAGTTGCTTTGCTGTAGTGCCACCTGAAACAAATGCAACAAAGGATAGCACAAGAAACTTCTCCGCAAAAAATACATATACATGCAATTTTCATAGTGATCGTTTGAACGATGTTGGAGTGTGTGCGAAACGATTTCATATATATAAACATCTATTTATGTATATATAGATGGTCATTTTGTTATGAAATTCTTATAGTCAGGGCAAGAATTTTGGTTCACTCTGTATATTCATAAGATTTTTTACCTGTTTGTATGAATACAATTTCTTCTGTGTGACATACAAATGTTTCGTAGTATTTATGTAAATAATTTAAATCTAAATTGGTATAAAATTGTTAGTGAATGCGATAAGCTAAAGCTAATAAAACAATTAAATGCTTAGATACAGCATTGTTATTAAGAACTGTTTACTTCTATCTTCTTAAAACCTTTTAAGAAGAAATTCTACTATACTTATAATAAATAACAACCAAACTGTTCTTAAAGCTTGTTTCCTAGAGACTGTTTCATAAAACCGATTGAGATTGATTGTATTATCTATTGAGAGAAGTTCAAAATACTATAAACTCATCCGTAAAAATTAAACGAATTTGATGCTCATTCGATAATAGTCATAAAAGTTCTGTTAAAATTCCAGATAAAGACAAATAAAGTAAACATTAATGAACTGAACTTTAGAACATATTTTTCTCAATCATGTAATAAATGCATAAGTAATATAGAGTCCATGAGTTATAAACATATTTTCGACTTGGATGAGTAGCAGAACTGCAATTATTTAAAGGGAAAAAATGATCTTTTAATCCTTATGTGACTCGAACAAAATATATGAACTTTCATCTTTTCATCATTTTAACTTTTAGTTTCAGTGAATATTAGAAAAAACAATATATCCTTCCTTCCTCAGTGGCTCGACAGCCCTGGGTGGGCCTTGACATTCCCAAGAAGCCTTTTCCAGGCCATCCTTCTTTCTGTAAATGTTCTCCGATTCTTAGTTCTCAAAACTAGGAGATCTTTTTCTAGGCTATCAATCCATTTGAGATTTGGCCTGTTCTTTCTTCGTGTGCCAATTGGATGGACATTGAAGA
This sequence comes from Trichonephila clavata, assembly GCA_019973975.1. Taxonomy (NCBI): domain Eukaryota; kingdom Metazoa; phylum Arthropoda; class Arachnida; order Araneae; family Nephilidae; genus Trichonephila; species Trichonephila clavata. The sequence continues at coordinate 28,859 of BMAO01029377.1, read as the reverse complement.
CTATTTTAGTGGTGTGGTCTTCGTCCATTCTGACAACGTGGCCTACCCATTTAACTTGCTGTATTCTGATGAAGTTAATTATGTCGGATTCCTTATATGGTTGATAGATCTCGAAATTTGATCTTCTTCGCCACGTTCCATTTTACTGAATTCCTCCAAAAAATAAATCTTAAAACCTTCCTTTCGTAGATACTTATCATGTTCTCCTCTGTTCGAGACATGGACCAAGTTTCACATCCATAAGTTAATACTGATCTTAAAGGACTTTTATACAACAGAATTTTTGTTTTCTTTTGATTAAATTCGATTTCATATATTTTCGTAAAATCAATGTATATTAATGGAGAAAATATCACTAATCTACTAATATGATGTAATTGATAAAGCTGAATCAAATATTAACTACTTTACTGTGTTTAAAATTCTTATAAATTTTCCTAAATATTTAAGATCTTAAAGTTTTGAATTTTCACATCTGTCATAACTGTATTAACTTTACACAACAGATAATCAGCATAAGAATAGGGGGATTCCTTGAAGAAGATGGTTAAAAAATAGAATATTGCTCGTTTTATTTTTTTAAAAAAAGAGCTTTAATTCATTTTCTTTTTAATGCAGTTTAAAATTTTGCTCTAGCTACCTTAGAAGTAATTTTTGGAATCCAAACTAAGAACCTTGTATGCTTTATTTAAGAGTTAATTTTCTACTCTTTCAAAAGTGTAACATTTCAACACAAATTTCAAAAAACATGCTTTCTTTATAGCTGTAATACTCTTTTCACGTATATTAATACCATAAAAATAAATTTTGGGATCTTTTACAAAAAAAAAAGCCTATTTAAAAAAGTCGGATTGAAATGTACACGAATTTTAAATTTTTTGAATTTTGTCCCCATGTTACTCCATATTTTAGTTAAATCTAATAAAAGTTTTTAAGAAAAAGCTCCAGTTAAAACATTAATAACACTACAATAAACTCACAAAAAATGGTGATTGTGCGGCCAGTCAATTTGTTAAAGATGTTCCATAAATTTGGTCATTTTTAACATGCAGATAAGGAAAACGCTACGGGAAATGATATCTTAGAATTAGTTACAAGAATTTGGCTTGAAAATGTTTTTTTAAATATTTTCCACAGTGGCAAAGTTTTAGTTAGTAAGCTTTATATATATGCTGTACTTCACAAATAAAATCATTATATACGAACAGGTCTCCTTTCAATTACGGATTCATGATCACAAAGAGAAATAAGTTATGAAAATATCGAGCTTGTGGATTATGTATAAATATATGATGAAATAAATTATAATACGATTTCCTTTTTGTATTATTAAAATGCTATTTTTAATAAACTTTTTAGCTTAAGGAAACTGACTACTTACGAACCATGTTTTTGAAAAAGCGTATCAACGGATTTATATTTATATTGAATGTTAATTGAATTAGATTATACATATAAAAATTATAAGAGTATTATTTCCTGAAAAAATTACTTAAATGTAATTTTTTGGCAAGAGAAAATGAAGAAAAAACTAGATATTTCCAAAACATTCTCATGAAAAATGCTTCCACAATAATAATATTTTGCATCTATATGGTTGGACTCTTAGACAGAAGATTTGAAAGGGATTTTTGAAATTTATAATTTAGAAGTGGATTTAAGTATATATTTTAATACATCAAAGTAGCAAAATTTTAACAAAAAAACACCAGTTATTATTTCAATTGATAGTTGAAAAACAACGCGAATTTTTCATAAATCCTAGTTCAACCCTATAATAGAAGCCCTAGTTATATATATATATATATACGAAATATTAATAATAAAGAAGCATTTTTTTTTTCATAAAAAAAGATTATTCAAAAATGCTTTGTTCTTTTTTTCTTTTTTGCCAAAAAAAAGTACTTAAACAATTTTTTTGAAAAAATAATATCCTCAAAACAACTTTATATGTACGTTCTAATTAAACTGGCATTAAATATCAAAAAAACTATTCATTTATACAATTTTTCAAAGTCACGGTTCCGATTATATTCACTCTAGTAAATATAGCTATTTTTCCGCAGTTAATACTCAGATTCAAGTATAATAATATGCTAATTGGATGAGGAATATTCTTATAAAGAAAATGTCGTCAGTTGTAGAAAGGCTTTCATGAAAACATGAAAGTTTTTTTTTGTATATATTTGTAGTAAAATTCGTAGTAACTTCCTATTGTAGCTATGGAAAGCTATATATTTGTAATAAATTCTATCTATTTTTTGAAACATGAATCACATAAGAAGAAGCTAATATAAAATAAACAATAAATATAAAAAGAATTTAAAACAGCATTTCTTTAAGTTATTTATCAATTACCTGATGTAAAAAGACAAAGTTACGTAAGTTTTTCCAATTTCATGGTTAAATTCACAGGAAAAAATATCCGTACAGAGACAAAATAACATTTTTGCAGTTTCTTGACATTCACCTAACAAGTTCAAGGATTCCTATACGAGAAATTAGCGAACACAAAATCCTGAAATCTTTATTTTTATATATTTAATTGAATTCTATAATAAATTGAATGCAGGAAACTATTTCCTTTCCCTTGACAAATACTATCAATTAAATTGTGCGTCTAACTTCTTAAAACAACATTCTGAAGTTGTGATTCAATCTCCAAAAATCGTCAATGAACTTAGAAATGGAATTTAGGTCCTCAAAGATCCCTGTTAAAACAAAAACCAAAAACTTTAATACTGTAACTTAGTTTCATTTTTAAAACATAGTCATATTTGACTTTTTAAATATTTTGCCCCTGAATTTTGAGAACGTTTCTGAGTATTGAAACATCGAGAATAGTTATATTTAGTTATCAGAAAATAATAATTTTCTAGATAGAAAGGACATAAGTTTTCCATTGGTATTCTTTTTTAGTTTGTCTACTTTATAAAACTAATTATATTTAATTTATCTATTAATTTCTTTTTTTAATTAAAATTTAACTTTGGATTTAAGATTTAAGAACAAAAATGGCTATAAATTATTAAAACCATTTTTATGCTAAATAAGCATTCTATACTAAATTAATTTCTTAAAAAGGCAATTAATATATTTTTACGAGATTTCTCCATTCTTATAACATCCTTTTCGGCTTTAACTACCTTGTTAAGGGGACGAAATACTATTCAATTGATAAAAATCGATCAAAAAAATCAAAGGAAAATTTTAGCCTAAATTATTCCACATATATATATTTTTCTATAATCTCAGAAAATTTATAAGTTCTGTTTAAAAAACCCAAGAGTTATGGTAATTTTTATATTCTTTTTCATTTACGCCGCAATTGCAAAGAAAAACCTTCACTTTTGATTCATCTTAGAAAAAATAATTAGTCAATCTTCATTTCAAATGAAAAATCTTCTTTTCTATTGTGACAAATGCTTTGATATTTCTTCCAACTATTGCCATTTATACATGTAACAAAAGTTGGTATGCATTTTTGAATCAAAGCAATACTTATTTTAAAGAAATAGTTGAATTTATAGAATTTATACGTTTTTTTAAGGAATTTCCAATAAGTATTCGTAAAAAATTAGTTTACGAATGTCAATCATGTTATCAAAAATCTACACCAACTCTTGTTATGCATAGTTTGACGTACTTATATATCGAATTTCATGTGTGTACGTCAATTACTGTAGGAGGAGTAGCATTTTAAAATCATGGATTTTCAAGTTTTTCTTTAAAAAATGAAATGGTTAGTTTTTGTGGTATTTTGCCCCAAGAAACTGTTTTATGTAATACATATGCGTAGGATAGAACTAAAAAGTTTTTGAAAACCTTTAAATCAATATTTTTTTATAAGTCGTACCATGTCCCCTTAAATCATAGCTTTATCAATTTCGGGCAAAAGTTATCTTGTGTATATGTAAATATATTTCGAATGCTACACATACAATGACAACTATGATTTAGCTTTGAAATTTGTACATGTTCAATATAGAAGTATTTACATCACGATTTGAAACAATTCCCCAAAGTGTACAGTCAGATGGAATGTTTTATGGAAAGAACCGTCGTTTCATTGGACAATTCACCGTATGGTTAAAAATACCTTTGACTTGCTACATTGAAAAAATATCTATCTAGCACACACACAACCAATACATAAACGTCATTTTTAAAAAATCAAATTACATTAAGTCTTATAAGAAAAAAAAATACTTTTAGCATATTTTGTACAGTTTATAAGACAATGTTGAAATGGGTTTGATAATTTACGGATACCCCGCAGAATGTGGAAATATAAGTTGCAACAATATTTGTAAGGATAAAATTCCTGCAGCTGATACATAAAGTAAATTGTTGATAAAATCAATTAAGAAAGCCTGTAGTGAAATCAATTTTAGACTTAAAAAAGAAAACTTACTTTCAATTTGAAAGAGAGATTTTATTTAAATGTTCTGTTTTATATATCTGATCTTCAAGGATGAAAGATTTTTCGTATATCATATGAAACTTAAATTCTTTTGAGTAGAATTAATTTATTTTATAGAAATGTAACGATTTATCCTTATACAGATAGTATTATTAACTACTTCTTTCTTATATTAAATTTGGAATCTAAAATATTTCTCTAAAATTAATCCTGCCCTTAATATCTTGAATTTAATTAACGCTATCTTTTTTTCTGCAGTTTTAAATGTACTTCGTTTGTCGCTTTCAAGATCTTCAAGAACGTGTTGTATTTTAGCGGCCAATACTGACTACTCCAGCCGCTTAGAGTAATATTTGGGCGCAAAGACAGATTTCACCTTCCCCTTGAATTAGCAAACCCGCTTAGCGCTTTTATAAATTTAGTTTCCATTTTTACAACCAAATTTATTTAATTTTTAACTTCTCGTTATTTTTCTGTAAATGAACTTCGTAATAAATATATTAATTTTCTTATTCAGTTAATATTATGAGGTAAAAGTCAGAAGGAATTATTCAATAATTTTAATTCATGTAGCCAGTTGTTTTGCTTTTCGTTCTTCAAGAGCGTTCAAGAAATGTATATAGTATAAATACAAAATTTTCATTTTCATACAGCACAATTATTGTATTTATTTTGTTGTTTTTGTACAGAAATTTACTTTCTTGGCCAGATGAGTATTTTATTTTTTTAAAGTGTAACGGATGAGAAAGCTTAAAACTTTAAAATCAAATAATGCACATCAAAAGATATAATATAGGCATTTAAAAGCAAATAAAATGAAAGCAAAACGTAAAATAAAACGTTACACTAAAATTAGAAATACAAATTATCAGTACTCATCCCGATATAACTATAGAAATATTCAAAAATTCACAAAACTTTTTAAAAACTAGTATGTGTAACTGCATTATATAATATTACACCTCGTTTAGCATACATTACTAATATCTTAGACTTGTTTGTACCAATAATAATCTTTTTAATATTCTCTTAAATATATAAATCCTTGAAATATGTATAAAATGTAAATATTTAATCTATTTGTAAGTGTTTAGAACATCTATTTGTATATCAACCTATATATGTTATTATTTGATTGAAATTACTTCAATAATGAAGAAATTTAAAGAATTTTTATATACTGTTCTCTTAAATTAAAAATAAAATCTTTTCAAAGAAAATGAATTTTAGCAATCATCTATATAAAAGAACTATTTCTATTATTTTCTAGTTATTTTTTGTATTAAATTTTCATTAAGTATGAAGGATAATAAGTAATAACTGTACGTGTGTTACTTTCAAACAAAATATGCAACACCAAATTATCTAAAAGGAAAGGAAATCTCAAGTAATATAAACTCCAAAATTGCAAAGAAAGTATGAGTTCTTTTTGTTAATAAGATGTTCTTCAAATAAAATACATTAAAAATAATAAACATTTTCTCTGACTGAAACTTTAGACTCAATATTATAAAAACATAGCCTCATGTTTAATAATAATTATGCAAGGCAAAATTGTTTGATCAAAATTGATTGTATTTTATCATTTTTAAAAACATCAGTTAAAGAATCTGACAATAAGACAATTGTAATACAGAAATAGGAAATAAAAAAAACCATAAAATAAAAAATGTAGGAAAAAAAATGAAAAAAAAAAATCATGAAATAAAAAGAAAATCAAATGAAAAAAATCATGAGTAACACATTGAGCACCTTATTTTTAATGCGATAAACAATAAGTTTTGGTAACTAACTCATCAAAATCACGATCAAATACACATTAATGTATAATGATTCTATCTATTCTATATTCTCCATATCAAAATATGAAAGGAATATAATATTTAGCAGTTATATATTCTATCATATAAAAGTATAAATTTTTCGTATCAAGGCAAGAAAATTTTTCTCTATCGCGAAATTAGCGACAACAAGAATTGATGATATACCATCAACTCTAAACTATCCCGATAAGAAATTTGAGGCTTGAAAAATTATATGAAATAACAAATTTATATTTCACAATTCTAATACAAATAGCGATGGACACTTTTCATGAAAAATTAGGTTAAGCGAAAATGATTAAAAAAGAGAAATTCATTAATGGTTTTTTATTTCTTAAGGTATCCGACTACTTGCGACAATTTTTTTTAAAAAAAATGGAGAAATGGGGATTGTTTAGCTGTTTTTAAATTTGTTTAGTACATTTTAAGAAAAACATGCTAAAATTAAGAATAAAAAAAAGAAACTATTATTACTAAAATGGGTAAAAATTGACAAAAAATAACATAAACGCAGCCCATTCTGTACCAAAAGTTCATAAACAGATTTTCAAATGTTCAATTCTGATGTGTTGTTATGTCATTCCTTTTCGAAATGACCTTCAGGATAAGAGATATTTTAATTTTTACAAAAGCTAGAACACTTTATCTTTGTCATTACCTGAAATTGCTTTAAAAAACAGTGGTTATATTCACATAAGGGACTGTAAATTTTGTAATAAAACAGTATTGATAAATCTGAAAGTTAAAACATTTCTACTATCATACAGAACATACACAAAAAATTTCAGTTAATTATTTTCAAAACTTTTTGAGCAGTCGCTAGCCCCGTTTGAGTATTTAAAAAAACACACATTTCGAGTAAAACACGTTTTAAAGTATGACATCTTGCGCGTTTGAAGTAATGGCATCTGCTTACACTAAAACACTTGTAGTTTTTGTTCTTGTGAACGGAAAATAATAAACTTGAAATTTTTATAAAGCTAATAAGATAGCCTATAAAATAACATCATAAAATATTTGTCAATTTTTGGCGAAATTCACAATTTTAGGGTATTTGGATACCTTAATGTTTCACACTATATCCCCCCCACACACAACCAAAGAAACTGTTAATGATATTAACAGATCATTGAGCAGTTCTTCCTTCTAGAAAGTGAGAATATATAACTAATTTTTTAGAACAATTTGTTATAGCAGAATTTATTCACAAAGACAAGAGCTATCATCAAATTAATCTCTTTTTACAGAAAATCAGCGATAAGTTCTGCTAATTTTCCAGGATGAAAATGATTAGAAAAGACAATAATGGAACGATTATGTCTCTTCGAATTATCGCACTTGAATAACATTGCGCTGGGTACATGATCAACAACTACTAAGCTATATTACTCAACTTTGAATACAGTTCTATGATCACAAAACGGTTCTGTCTCTTCAGATTATCTCGCTAAGTGTAAAACAAAACAAATTCGTTAATTACAGGCCGAGTTGCGTATTTTACGCAAGAAAAATGGGTTGACTTGTTTGTTTGGGTTACTTTTTTTCTCTCCCTTTTCTTGCTTTGGTGAACATGACATCTGAAGGTCAAAAATGCAATAAACTCAGAAAAAGCCAAACTTTTTATTCTGTTCTTCAAGTAAAAAATAAAAATAAAAATGTTGAGAGTATCGGATAATAATCAGATGTGATTGATTACATGGATTTAACTCCTGTTTCCATGAATTAAACTTGCCGTTTACATAAGATTTAAAAGCTCATATGGATTATATAATTACAGCCGATCGTTGAAATCAAAATAATAGAGATATTTAAATTAAAAGAATAAATGTATTTTAAAACGGAATTAACTATTCGAATATCATTAGATTTGCATAGTTTGCAAAATAAAATGCTTTTAATGCATAATAAAATATAATCAAGTATTAAAAACGAGAAAGCTTCTAAGATGAATTTGTGTAGCACTAAAATTGATGGTTCCAATGAAAAATTTTATTCACAATATACGCAGTCAATTATCGATATTGAATATGATAGAACGGTTGCACATTAAGTTCTATCTCACATTTTTTAAAAAAACTAATCTATTTTCTAATGAATAATATTGTCACTATCACTTGTGAAACAAAGTTAAAAAAAATTATAATGCTCTTGCATCATTTTTCATATAAGATTTTGATTCAACTTTTTTGAATTATTATTAATTTTCAGAGGAATTTCATAACAAAATTAAGAAAACAGAGAAAGTGTAATGTGTAGTATATTGCATTTGATTTAATAAAACAGTAATAATGCTTTGTATTTTTATATGCTGAGGAATTTGATACATAAAATGCTTATATCTTAAGAAATCCAAAAATGTGATATATAATAGAAAATATTTAAGAATTTGTACCTGAAACGAGAAAGTAATAATATTTGTTTTGCAAAATTTTAATTCAGATGAAGGAAAACACTTTTACAAATATCCATCAATAATATACATGGAAATACATGCAAGTAATACTTTTTCTCTTAAAAGTTCGAATCATCTCGATTTTACTTAAAAAAGTAATGATTTTTTGCAACTTTCCACACAATATGCGAAAACTCTTAGAAATATTTAGGAAATCCCTACTTTTTCCTCACAATATTAGAATACCGAAATAATTCTAAGCACTTAAAATTACAATTTAGCTCTCCTCTCCTCCTCTCTCTCCTATGGTATTCACAGATATGAAAACTCCCAATGAAAATAATTTTATGATTCATTAAGTAATAAGAATTAATAGAATTTATGAAAAGTTTTAACTTACACATGCCCTTTTTCATGTAATTAATTTTTGCCAATAATACTGCTTTAGATTCAATACTATGGAAAAGTATTTTTGCGTTTTATAATTCTGAACAGAGTAAAGATTAAATGGATTAATTGCAAGTATTTTAATTCAGAATAAATGAAAATCGATTTTTTGGGTGATAAGGATAAAAATTAAAATATTAAAGCATATTATAATTTAATTTTATATTATGTATTAAAAACAGGTAAAACTAGTACTATATTTATAAATAAAAACAAAAGAATATGATTAACGATCAAAAATTCATCAAACATTTCTTAAATATTTTATTTATTTAGAGAAAACAATATCCACAAATTTTAATTTAAAATTTAGCTACTTTCTTAATATTTCTTTGTACTCAAAATTGCATAAGTCATCAAAACCTTATTAAAAATATAAAGTACGGAAAATAACTGTATTAACGAAATACAAGACAAAAGCTCAATTTGAAAGTGAATGCTATATTTTCCTAATCGGAAAGTTTTCCCATGAAAAATTGTGGTTGAGAAAAAAATGTAAAATTATTCAAATAAAATCTTAAAATAGTTGATAAAATTGCTAATTTAACAAAATAAATACCATCGGATTTAAATAGTCCGATAATTGTTTATTTGCTAAACAGTCATTCGAATCATAGTAAATAATTAACGTTTTTAAATAAAAAATTCGTAGTTATTTATTATATATTTGTGAGAAATAATATCGATTATTATTTTACTGAAAACAATAGTTATTACCGAAATTAATTTCGGAAATATAAAAATTACAGTTATTGAAATTAAAATAAAATCTATAATGTGTTCAAAATATAAAAAATAATAATAAATATAGTATAACAATAAAAAAACAACTGAAAACTGATAAAATTAGGACATTGATTTAAATAATTTGTAATTTTAAATATAATATTTTCAGAATTCAAAATGTTTTCCATACAAATTTCATTCTTTTAACGCATTTGTATAATACCACAAAAAACTAATGGCAAAAAACTACAGACATAAACACATAATAAGTAAATAGTCACCATAATCAGACATCTTTCAATTTCTTCAGTATATAATTGTAAATTTTTTACGAAAATTATTTGCATAAACGAATTTGGGGTGGTGTAATGTTTTGCATGAAACTGCAAGATTCTCTTTTGTTAAAGAAAAATTAATAAAATAATCAAATTACATTGTTTAAAAATAAATATTTTGATGTTATGAATAATATCAAAATTATATGCTTCTTCACTATTTCAATCTCCATCGCAAATAAATAATAAACGAATGAAAAAGAGAAGCAAAAAATCTTCAGAAAATTAAGAAACAAGAAAAAATTATTATTTTGAAATTAATATGATGTTGAAAAATGTATAAACATACCTTTTTAAGATATCCACAGTTTTCTTACGAACACTATGTTCTTTTCGTAATAACCACATGCCTTTTTTGCAACAAAAACAAATTCCGAACTTTTTGCTAAAATCGTTTGCATGTAATAACTTGCGTCGGAAGAAAACATTCGAACTTATTTTACCACAAAGCGTCAACAAGAATTCTAAATCACTGATTTCATTTCAATTCTCAATCAATACGATAAAATATTTTTTTCTTTATATAATTTTTTTAAAAAAATTTTCGAGAATATCACATTTTTTATATATATATAAAATCTTTTTAAGATCGTATTCCAAAAAATTTTATTCGATTTTTTTTCTTTTATTCTTTTTTTTCATGAACCCAAATTGGCGACATAAGCAGCTGATTCCTCTGTTCACTACTGAGATTGATTAAAGATGTTACCCGTCCAAAACCGAAACCGAAGGCGAAGGTAACTCAACTCCTTCACTCACGCCGGCTGAAATGCGACTTTTCGGAACATGTGCTTAGTTGCCGTAGGTTAATTTTACGCGATTGGCCGATAGTTTGAAATTCCCACGCTGCCGACCAATAGTAGGTAAGAGTAACGTCACAACGTGACGCAACGGTCACGTGCTTTTTAATGGCTGCCAAGGCCTTCTGAAACGTCCTTCCGAGGAATGCAGCTCTTTTTTTTTCCTACTCTGCACTTTGGCGCCTGCGTTCTTTTTCAATATTTTACTTCTTTTCCCCCTTCTATCGTTTATTTTACTCCTCTCTCTTTTTTGCTCCGACACTTCTTCCGATTTTTTTTTCCTCTTCCTTGTTTGTTTCTGATGTTTTTCGTTTCCTCCTCTAACTCATTTGAATATCAACAACAGTCATCGTTACATCACAAACAATTATAGAAGATCACTCATTCGTTGCCTGGAGTGGGTATATTGCACGAGGTTAATCAATTCGTGCTTTCCAAAAATAAATATACTGAAGAAACAAGCTAAGAAAAACTTGCTATTTATTTTTTTAAATAATAAATAGAAAATAGTAAAAAATGTTTTGACGGATTTAAAATTTGGGGGCAATTAAGAATTACTTTTTATTCCAACTAAATTATTTTAATATCAAGTAAAGTTATCATTACGTCGTAAGAAAATATGCTTGAGTCATCTCGTTGCATAATAACTAAAAATAAGAAGTAACTCAGGCATTGTTACAAATGAGCATATTGCGCTAAGGTTATTTTAAGTTTTTTTTTTTTAAGTTAAAGAATAAATTTGAGTATCGTGAGTATTTGAGTATTGAGTTTTAAATAGGGATTGTAAGGAACAAAGAAATACAAATGGACACATATGGAGAAATTTTTGCTAGAAAAAGTTTTCATATTCATATAAATGTCAACAATATTTTTAATAATTATTAAAATTCTTTGCTGTATCAAAATCAAATATTATAATATTAAATTTTGAATATAAAAAGTATCACAAAGCATCTTTTTAAGTTTTCTGAAAATGAGTATGTTTTTATAGGTACCTGAATCAAGAAAAAAGTTTTTTTAATTTCTTCACATACAAGAAGGTATTCGAAAAAATGAATTATTTAAAAAAAATTTTAAATAAATTTGAAACATGGACATTTCTGAAAACTTCACACCAAAACAATCGATAAAGCTTCTAACATAAAGTCACAAAATAGTTTTTAACTCGTTCATTGTGTCATCGTCACATATCCCAATTCAATGATTTAAATAAAAAAAAATTATTGCCTCATTTTTTATAAAAAATAAAATAAATAAAACGTACAGTTAATAACCGTGAAGGTTATTTGTCGACAAAAACAACTTTGGCAATAGCAATCTGTTTTATTATTGTAACATGTCCTGTAAAGAAAGTTACCATAAAAATAAAACAAGCATATTTTACCTCTGATTTGAGTTTCAATACATAATTTAAGTAATATTTTTTTCAATAATCTTAAGCCTTATTGGCAGTCTGAAAGAAGTTTGTTTAATAACCTCCAAAATTATCATAAATATTACGATTGTAGTCAGATAGAGAACGTAAACTTCTTAATACAAAAGTTAATTTTTAAGTTTATACATAAGCAAAGCTGTTTTATATGTATGTTCAATATAATTATATATTATAGTTCTTTTGAAAATTTATTTGATATTTTTATCGAAGGTTATAATTTTTTAAAAACCTCTAAAACGTGAGGAATATAAAAATGCAGACAAATATGGGCGGAAAAACTCAAAACTAATTTTTTTTATTATTAAAACGTTGTCTCTGCCCCCTCCCCCCCCCCATTCAAAAAGATCTTTTTGAAAAAAGTACCCCAATTTTTGTTCTAAGATAGTTTTTATAAAGACGAAAGAATATATATGGAACAAATATTTGTCCAAATACTTTTGTCATGTAATTTATTTTGATACACAGTTATGATTATATACAATTTTTACATAAAAAAGTTTTCATAAAAAAGCTCACAAACTGTAAAAATTCAAATCAAATGTTTGAAATCCTTAAAAATTTAAAATTATATCTTTATAATTATTAATTTTTTTATAGAAATATATTTTGTAAAAATGGTAAAAATAGTTAACTGGAATATTAATGCAGAACAATGAAAAAAACAATGAGCTATGTGTAACTGTATTTTGAAATTATTTTTTAAGTTAAATCGCTACTTTTACTAACAATATTTTTATTTCACTCTTTTTCTTCTTCTTCTTTTTTTTTTTGAGAAATAAAATAAACTATATTTGCTTCATTTATATGAAAATAGTATTAATTATGTACGAAATCCATTTCTGTCATACAGTATACGTTTAATTTAAAAATTATGATTCTATTTATTTTAAATTATTCCTGTTTTTAAAAATTCCGTGATTTTATTGATGATTATTCCTATTCATAAATAAATTATTATGCTTTTACATGCTTTCTAAAGTGACAAAAGAAAGTCAAGAATCTTGAGCGAGTGAAAAAAAATATTTTATTTTAATGCATAAAAAAAACTTTAAATATTTTTAGTTAAATTATGGTATGATTTTATAGTAATAACGCGCGTTTTATAGTAATAACGTTCATTTTTCAATGTATTTCGTCTCCTTGAATTTTCAAACAAAATTATTATTATTATTATTTTAAAGGAAAAAAAAGCAAAGGATTTGTATTTTTTAAAAGAATCATTGAATATTTTTACAACATTTTTCAAAATTTCAAAGTACATTTCTCAAAAATAATTCTTGATGATAATTAAGGATTTTCAGCGTCAGATGTATATTTTACTGCAGTACAAGAACTATGAAACAGTATGAAGCAACAAATAAACATATAATATGAAACACTCTCATAAGTGGTTCGAATGGTATAAATACAATATTTTTACATTTAATCTTTTTACATAAAGCACAAAAAATGGTAATAAATAGATAAAATAAGAAAACACAGTAAAAAATGTCGAAATGTATCTCAATATTAGAATTCATGAAATTGTCGTCATACAATGAAACTGATAAGCAGATACTTTTTAAGAAATTTTACAACTTGAAACACTCTAAGACGTTATACAGCATTTAGTTTCATGAAGTAACACTCAGTCTCTCTCTCTTTCTCTCTTAAAATTTTAAAATAATTTCATAATATCCAAAAAAAACTTTTTATTGAGTTAGATTTAAAATCGACAGATGGCAGCACTACGACTTTGACTATTAACTTTAATTTTTTTACCTATTAATTTGTTTTCGCATAATACACTTATTAAAATTGTTAAAAATTAACCATCGTGTTTTCATCCAGCATATAAAACAAGAAAAAACAAAAATTGAAATTAAACTGTTTTTTGCGGCAAACTATTTTTGTATTTGTTGTCTTATGTCCGGGTTTAGCAATGGTCTTCAATATTTCATGGAATTTCTCACGTTCTTGTTTTAATTACTTTTCTTCTCATTTGATATTGGTACATCAAATCTACAGAATAGAGTTGTCCCGCAAAAATCAATCTGTTAAAGTAAAAATATTTTTCATAAACATAATTCCATTGTTAATGAATTAGATTTCCCCAATTATATATACCTGTTGTTTAATTATTTTAAAATTAATTTTCTCGTTTAAAATTCGTCATATATTAGATTTAATCAATCTATATTTTTCAAAATAATTGCAAATTAATTCTGTTTTCTACTTTTTAAAAGTTTGCTTTAAAATTTCTTTTAAATGTAATATTATAACGGTTCACACAAAGGAAATTTTAAATTTTCTAGTTAGAATAATCATTACCTAGATTTTTTCCGATACAATTCTTTCAACTTATAAGAAAATCTAGTAGGCTTAGTAAAAATAAGTCCATGAAGATTTTCAGTGAAATTTGATACTTCAAGTAATAGAGTCTTAGAGAATCATGCACTAAATGAAGGAATGAGAAATTTGGAAATAAAATTAAATTTTACAAACTCTGTACCAAGAAAATTTTTTAAAATTGGACAAATTTTATAACTTTCATATATTTCTGGAATATTTAAAATAACCTTGAACTCAATATTTTTTTTATGCTAAAAATGCTAACACGCATTTTTTTTATGTTAAAAAAATGGAAATTGGATAAAACAAGAAAAGTTTATGTAAAAAAAATTCGTGTTATTAAACGTAAAAAAAATTTAAACATCATCGCCATGTCATGGAACTTATGAAAGAATATAACAGAAAAATTTTAATAATTTCACTCATTTAATAATTTAATAATTCAGTTCATTTCTTCAAGAAGTTATAAATACTTTTGATTAAATCAACAGAGATCAGAAAAGTAATTCTGAAAAAACATATTGCTAACGGATTGTAGTATTTTAGCGAAATATTATAAAATATAATAATGAGAAAGGTAATCGTAAGAATTATATTTTTGTACAATTTTAAAACCTGTCAAATATTATTAATTATCTAATTAAACATAAATATGTAAACAGATCTTTCATAAAATGAGTAATAAATCTATTACATTACTGAGAGCAACCGGGGCTAGAAAATAGAAATTTATATTTTGTCTGAAAATTACGTACCGATAAAAAGGAAAAATTTAAACGCGGGAGATAAAAATCTTAGTTCACTTTTATTAAATTATATAGGTGCCATTCTGTTCCATAACCTTTCTTTATCTTTAGGGGAACATTTCCTTTCTTCCAGAATCTCTCAGGCTTTCCAGGGAAAATCTTTTCTACGTCATTTTTTTTATCTCGACCAAAAAATTGAGGATTTTTACATTAAAGGAATTTTTGTAATAAATATAGAAAGTAGATAAAAATCAAAGGGTGAGAGATCTGGCGAATATGGTGGATGAGGTAGAACATTCCGAATGATCTCCAACATCTGATTTCTCTGAATTAACAGATGCATGGGCCCCCGTTTTGTCCTGATGAAACGTAGCGCCTTTGCAATTCGTTCATAGTGCAGGATTATTTTTCTTTCCTTCCAGACACAGGGACCTTCTTGGACCAAGACCAAATTTTTGGATGGCTAAAGATGGTTTATTCCAGTTTCTCCAAGTATTTTTTAACATTCAAAATTTTTGTAAATTTTTCATTTTCTCCTTTCGTCACTACTTGTTTCAAAAATGGAGTCTCTTCCTTCCGTTTATAGAACGGGCCACAAATTGAAAGGCAATCCAACCAATTTCCCTCCATTCAATCACAAAGTATCTTTATAGCAAAATGGTTCATGTAGCCAAGCTGTACAAAATGCTCATGGATGGTGGATTTTGATATTTGTAATTGTATTTCTATCAGTGTTTTAACCTAATCTTCATCTGTGGGGGAGGTTCTAACTGCTCTTTCTTAATATTCGGGGTTGAAATCACTAGCTTAAAACTGATAAATTATTTTCCACACGTCTTTCAGCTGTAACACCCTTCGCCACAAACTTTACATATCTTGTTTACCACTGACGTGTCATTTTGTCTTTCCAGTAAAAGAAAAACATCCAGTGCCCAAAATGCACTTCTTTTTTGTTCCCGCATTCAAAACGGACAACAGTCAACCAAACGTTTTCCCAAACATGTCTGAAGTACTGCCTTTTAGAGTGTGTACGCATATATTTTGTCTCCAATCATTCTGGTACACTCCAACTTGGCATTATGTCACCTACCGAAAATCTACATCCCAGACAACCCTATTGTTTCTCAGAGCAATAAAACTATTCAGTTGTTACATAAATGTATATTGATAGAGCCAATGGTGCCCACAGGAATTTCTCAAGGAGGGAAAAGGGTCCAGGTGTAAAGTACACCATTCTCATATCATGCCCCAATACGCCGCCAAACATTTCTTTTGATTTTGACGATCGTAGTAAAAAAATAAAGTATTGAACATATAAATAGGATTAATTAAAAAAATTACTTTTTATGAAACAAATATTTAATTAAATTTTGCGCCCTACATTCACAAAATTATAATCAATCAAAAAAAACTCCAAAGGTGATGCCCCCCCCCCCTCTTTGTCTCACTGGATAGAGCTGTAAATAGTATAAATTCTTGAAATAGATGTCATCTTAATCTTAAAAATAAAACATATCTCATAATCTAGCACTAAAATTTAATTGCTTAAATTAATAACCATACGATTTTAAAATAATTTGATCTTTCCTTGGACTATATTCGGTTCTCAATTCTTTCTAAATTATAGAATAGTTTAATTCTAAAATTGAATATTCCTTAAAATACTGTGTTTTGAAAACAAGGAACTTACAAACAAGAAAGATCTCCAAATTTGAAATTATATGAAATGCACTAAAAAAAGTCTCATAATAATTATATATTAATTTACTAAACTAAAAAGAGTTTTTTTTCTGTACAGAGAGAGAATCTGTATTTTATAAATTCATTTAAAAATGGTTTGATTTTCAAAATTAATCATTTCAAAGTATCTAAGTAAATTAATTGCAAAACACAGAGAGAATGTATTCTAAAGTTAGAAGAACTTCTTCCTAGATAAAGGAAGATATATGAGCATCGTATGTGTGGGCGTGGGTTTATTGGCTTTCGGATTAATGAATAATTTTAAAAATGTTTTGTACAAATAAATTTTGATTCTTACAAGACAGTGATCAGTAATCTACAGTCTACAAGCCAGATGCAGTCTACGTAAGGGTTCTATTTAACTCGCCATAGGTTTTGAAACGATTGTATAAAAAATTGTCCGAGTCCACAATAATTTTTTTAAGGAATTACACAAGCGCGTGCTTAATTTTTGCATATACCAAAGTTTTCATCGGAATTCGAATATTTTTCGCTTATACAAGATATAGTTTTAAGAGTTTTACAAAAATAAATTTAAAATATTTTATATGTTAAAAAAATTAGACCGCCTGATGAATATGAATAATATTATTTAAACATACTCATATTTGCTTTCATAAGTTTAAAAAAATGAGAAAAGAAAGATATACAAAGAATTCGCCTTATTTTGTATCGTAAATATAAAATAATTTTCAACACTATTTTTCAGTTTTTATTGTTTTTTATAATGAATTACTTCACCTCGGAAAAATATTACCTGATTCCCAAAGATATTTCCCCATCACTGTCTTCTAATATAAACATTCAGACCTAATCAGAGATTTCTGCCAGTACTTTAGTTTCTTTATCATTCAAAGCGATTCAAACAAATCGTTAGAGATGTGATCTAAATTATAAGCTATTAACCAGCCGCACAAGGTAAAAAGTGTGATAATCTGTCTAACAACACCTTTCACCACAGCATCTTAACTACCAAAATAGCTTTGGAACAAAGAAGAGAAGAAGAATGAAGAAAATATTTGGAAACGAAAGAGGAATAAATCAGAGATATGATTTAAGCACACTATTGTTGGATTCGTAGTTTGGCTCCAAACAAACAGCCATAAACGTTGCAGGTAGCAATTTACAACTTCCCACTGTTCAAATAACTCGAATTATACCACTGAAGCATTCAACAGGTCTTACATTAGTGGTATTTGCCTTCTGTAAATGTTACTTATTTACGATACTGCCTTCCGATTCTGGTCTACCAGAAGCAAAACAATTTGCCATC
This sequence comes from Trichonephila clavata, assembly GCA_019973975.1. Lineage (NCBI taxonomy): Eukaryota > Metazoa > Arthropoda > Arachnida > Araneae > Nephilidae > Trichonephila > Trichonephila clavata. Next base: position 10,388 of record BMAO01029377.1, on the reverse strand, counting down.
CTTCAGCTGATGTCCATTACGCGCCGTGTCATTCACTTTTAAATCATCTTCTGCGAAGACCTCCCCCTAAAAGAGGCCCCATCCTTTTCAACCTCAATCGTTTTTATCATATCTCCATCTTTCATCTGTGACGCGTCAGCGACTTGTATAAAAAGTAAATCATTAAACGACGAACAGCCACAATGCTGGAAAAAAAAAGGCCTAATCAAAAAGAAAAGGAAAAAAAAAAAAAAAAAAAAAAAACAATGGTGTTGTCATCAGGTAAGTAGAAAACTTTCCTTCTTATCCATGATTTATGAACACTGGGCCAATTTGTATAGCTGAGACAAATGCCTAGCCCTTGTATCTTTGATATCTTCTATGAGAGGCATTTTTTATTCTCGCAGGAATAGAGACATTAGGATCGGCAGAAACAAACTGTTCCTGCGTTTAGTAAGATTAACAAGGAAGGATTTGCGAATCGCCCACCACACCATTAATCGTACGTGAAATCTGATACATAGAGCTGGAATTGAAGAATCAGATTGAAGACAGTCGTATTCAGAAGTAATAGAGATATAATTGAACGAATAAAGTTTTTTTTAGCACTCCATATGCAAAGAGTAAAGGGGGTCACTTCTTGTAGCATTTTCTCTATCTATATATATGATATTGACTAAATTTGGGAAATAATTTTGTGAAATTGGCTAGTCATGCAATTATTATTTTTGAAAAAACATTCATTAGTTTAATTAGAGCATATTTTAAAAAAATTTCAGTATTTTTTTTTGTTTTTTTTTTTTGAAAAAAAAAAAACACGTGAAGTAACAAGAAAAGCTTCTACACGAAGAAAATGCTTATACAATTAACTCGTAAATTTTTTTAAATAATTTATTTAGCAAATATCTCATTTAAATATTTATAGTACAACATGTTTGTGTGCAAAGTTTAAGTGACACAGAAAACGAGTCAGTATTTGCTACTTTCGTTGTTGTTGTCCTCGTCTTCATTCGTTTCATCGTCGACAGGGTCGGATTCTTCTTGCACGGAAGTCACAATCTCGTCATCATTTAGCATTTGAAATCCACAGTATTCTGCATCGCATGCCATCTAGATTTCTACATCAACAAAACTCAACAAAAGAGCACGTATACATCCCCTCGGAAACCAACTGACCTAACATTCCGCGCAGATGTTTACCAAATCACACAAATGAAATCCCCCAAACATCCCTCACCTTTGGGTTTCCCGTCTTTTTTGGCCCCACCGAAACAACTGTTGAGCATAGCAATGTTCGAAAACGTATCCGGACTTTGGTTCGGATATTTTACGCTCCAGATAAGAGGTTCCAAACTTTTTTGTCTCATAGACTCCATGCCATGTTTTTCGGTTTGGGTAGACCCCCTGCTTAATTAATATTAAATTTTTGCAAATTTATCAACTTAAATGTCTTTTTGACAGCTGGTACTACTATTTTAAATGCATTAAGTTTCTAACTGTAATGAAGTATAGTGATTAAAATTTAAAAAGTACATTTTAGTTAAATAAATTAAAAGTTAATTAATACATAAATTAACTGTGAAATAAAATAAACAACAAAAGAATGATTTTAAAGGGGGGATGAATCGGCGCTACAATAACAAATTTTCAACATTTGGTATCAATATTGTCAGGTTTATCCTTAAATTTCCTCTGTTAGTAGTGTCCAGTGTTTTTTCCTTTCTTTTTTTGTTTTGGAGATTGGCAACCGTGCTGAGGCTTTTTCTCAGTAGGAAAAGCGATTAAAAATGTCCCCACAATATTACATAATTCGGGACAAATAATATGTTTGCCTTTTTAAAGCCAAAATTGTTGATATCCATTTCCAAACTTTAAGATCTTCGTTAGTGCTTATTATGATCAGTTCCTATTGTAATGGGGCAGTTTTTTTCAATGTGACTATATGAATTCATTGCCTACTGTGGTATTACCATAGCCAAAGCATTCTCAAACCTGGTTTCAAAATCTGAAAAAAGGCATTTAAATGTTGAACATAGGTTAAAACGTCCTGACAGATTGTCCGTGACATACTGAGAAAATTCGGAACCTCCAGTATTACACTTCTTTAGCTTAACTCCGGAAAGAAATGATAAAATGGCTCTTGTTTTAATAAAATTTATGCTGTTACCTTGCAAGTGCACATTAACCCTATTAAAGTTAGTTAAATAGGTAACATTTTGTTTCCACTTGATTCAATTTCCTTCTAAATTTAAAGTCGCGATCTAGTTTTAAAAAAAAGAGCCACTATCATAGACCCCAAAATTACGTTTGTGCTGACGTGAACCCCTTGCAGGTAGTCATAGACCCCTGGGGGTCTATATAGACCACTTTGGGAATCACTGCTGCAGATAATAAAAGTTCGGATAAACGACGTTCTACTGTATTTAAAAAATACCAATAAACAGGAATCGTTCAATGTCACTTTTACTCGAAGGTCTCTTCCAAGAGGTAATAAATAGGCTTTCTTGAAAAATCTTTGCAACAGCAACAAAGTTTTTTTGTCAGGGGTAATGTCACAGCGGTAATCTTATGAAGTTTGTTCATAAACGGGTTCATATGATTACCAGTAATAATTACTGGTAATCATATGAACCCGTTTACTGATTACAGTACTTGCGAAGACGTGTTCCTTAAATGCTTCTAATTCAGTGTTTAATAATTTTAGAAAAAGCGAAACAGGTGCTAAAATATTTTGATCAATTTTCGACATTTTAAACTCCTTCCCCTTCTTTATCCTCATGATGCGGTCCACCATGAAATTGCTAACATATGTATGCGGTCCAGCAGAAAAAAGGTTCAGTACCCGGCTCTATAGGATAGCGAAAGCAGAATATAATATTAATGTTGGAGCACTTTTATATGTGAAAAAATAATCCGCAATAGGTCCTAATTGGTTAAAAATACGCGAAGAGAGCCTTCAGTGACTTGTATTTTGGCGATGCTAGAAAATTTCTATAAAGGTGATAATAAATGGCAAGATTAGTACTTGATATCATTTCAGTTCAATAAAAGACATGGTCATTATTCTAATTCTTTCAATTAATTCTTTTGCTGTACGGAATTCTAGATGAGATTTCGATAATTTTACGCTCTTTAATTAATTTACCGCAAAATCCAGCGTATATCACGCACTGGCGTATAACGTGCGCCGATACTTTCAAGCTATGCTTTTCGATTTTTAGGTGTATTCGCCGTATAATGCGCCCCCCCCCCTTTTTTTTTACGAAGAATCCTGAAATGTACGAGTACAATGCCCTTACCTTTTGAAGTCATTTATTCAAGGTTTTATCCCAAAAGCTTTAGAAAAAAATAGTATACTTCTAGAACTAAAATCCTTTAAGTTTTCATAAAGAATGTCATTCCTTTTAAATAAGCACATTTCGATATATGTAGAAATCAAACTTTTTTTTTAAATTCATTTTTTAAGCACTCATTTTTATACCCGGCGTATAACACACAACCGTTACGATAAATACTTACACAGACAAACACTTTTCTAGAGAGAGACAGAAAGAGTGAGTGAGAGCTTATCAACGTAAGGCAAAGTATACTGTAAGGCAACAGAAAGATAATGGTGAAGGACCCCATAGTTTCGAACCATGATCAAGTGACGAGGACGACAACTGAGCTTCCCAGCTACCTCACCACGCCTTGAAGACATTGAGCCACAACATATTAAACGTGCATCCTCCATCCCCTCTACATTTTTTTCCAATGGGGCTGCATTTTCGCAACTACGCCTTTGCAGACACGGCAAGTCCCCAAATGCGAGAGCCATTTCATAGTGGCACCATCTAGTGGCGACCTCGATACCAAATTTGGAACCCCTAATTAATTTTAATTCGAACTCTCGTAGGATGCTAAATATTGACTTGATTTTATTGCCGAAAGTACCAGAGCCAAATTGATACTCAAGGTATATTTTACACACATGCCACATAATCATATTACATGCGTGCCTACGATTTTCGCATCCAGAAAATCTATCGACTCCAATTGGGGTCGAACCCGCAATCTTGGGCTTACGAAGCGGGCACGCTACTTCAAAACCTCCGGAGCTGACATTCCCTCTACATGGTGGGCCTTTAGTGGCACTGAGTCTCGAACTTATGACACGCCAGTCTTGAACTCGCTACCACGGCCATGAGAGAGAGAGAGAAAGAAAAGTGAAAATAAGGGGCAGCCGGTGAGATACACTTATTTCTGGTGAGTTGGTCACTTAAATGAGGAAGTCTTTTATCTAGCATTGACCCACTGCATATTACTATATAGAATCCCAGAGAATGTTTATAAATGTATAATGCCTGGACGGAACAGGGAGACTATAAACTATGGTTGAGCCGAAATTTCACACATGAGGTTGATGGTAGAGGGAAAAGATTTGGTTACTTCCGGATCCTCATGTTGTTTTCCCTCAAAATTGATGTGGAGTGAAACCAAACGTTCCAGTCAGTTGCTCGAAGCTGAGGCCAAAACGAGATATGTAATCTTAGTCCCCGTGCCACTGTAACGGGTCTATTCGTGTTCTTCTTGCTAATAGTCCTCTCGGGGAAAAATGAGTCGTTAAAATTTATCCTATTGAAAACTTTCCTCCGAAGAAGAAGATGTGATTATGTAAATTAAGACTTGTATATAAAGATTAAACTTTCGAGTTAAGAAAGAGAGATGTTAGACTGCTAACGGATAGCAGTGATTGATTAGCGTGAAGCTAGGCAAGAGAACTTCGTTACTTGTTTGATTAGTTTTAAGATTGACGACTTGGTCAGTTAAGCCAGCGTTCCTCAAACTGTGGGGAGGCATGATAACTCTATGAGGGGGGCGCGAGCATATTGAAAAGTCGAAAACAAAAGATTTTAAAAGATATAAATTTACTGAAAGTGAACAAACAAAATACATTTTGACTTAAAAAAAAATAAAATACATACTTGCACTGATATAATACTCTTATAAATGTATCAGTACTCTGAACGATGTATTTTATAATTAGTTTAACAATATTAAGAACAATTTGCTAATTACCAGGGACCCCATGGGCTTGTATTCACACTTATCTTGATAATTTGTACATTTTATAATTAATCCCTTCTGCCGATTAAAAGATACGATATTCGCTCCCTAATGCCACCATTTCCCACGTAGACGCCTAAATGTGATGTTTTCTTTGGAGGGCACGGGGGGGGGGGAAGAGCAAATCCTCTGAAATAAGTAATTCCTTCGCAAACACTGTCAAGGTTCTTTTATTGCAATCCAAAGCCTTCGGAATAATTTTAAGGATAGAATTGCACAGTAAAACTCCGGAAAAACGTATATATACTCCCAGAAAATTAATTTTTTGGTGGAGTGAGACGTTTATATACGTTGGTGTCACTTAAGGGAACAGTCGTATTGTAACTTTACCGTTAAAAAATAGTACTGTTCGCGATTCAATACATTGTTATGTATGGAGGGAGGGGGGCGCGATGATTGAAAGTTTGAGAAGCACTGAGTTAAGCGTTAAATCTGGATTTGAACGAACTGAATTAGAAGATGTATTGCTTCGACGTAAGTGATCCAATTTATTGTTAATTCTCCTAGTATATCGTCTACCCCACGATTGCTTCACATATCTAATATTTGATGCATTTCTTAGTTTTCGTTGTTGAATTCGTGTCATAACTGAAAATTGCTAATAAATGTAATTTGTATTGACTATGGCTAATCTTCTTTCCAACCCTCTCACTAAAGGATGACTCGGGCAATCCCTTACAACACGAAGAATCTCGTGGGCCCCAATCTGATAACGTGTGTCGGGTAGTATTAGTAACAACACACAAAATCAAATGTTGAGATGATTCCTTTTGGTATAATTAAATATTTGCGATGAACATTGGATATGTTTGGAATTTAATTAATACTCTGAGTCACGCGTTTGGCGAAGACAACCAATCTTGAATCGTCTAATTTCGTAAGTCAAAACAAAAGTGCAAGATTTTTTAAAGCGACCAATTTGTAATTTGATTTGATGGTATCGATTCTAAAGGCCACTTTGGAATAAATATTCAGCATGACTTTTAAATTAATTTGTTCCACTTCCTCGAAATATTATATTAAAATAACACAGGAAGTGGCGATCTTCCTTTTCACATTGGAATTTTAAAAACTTCGGTTGAGAAAAAAACAAAGCAGCTGTTCAAGATCTCTCAAGAGAAAACGATCTCTCTCGTAGATATTTCAAAGTCGCATACTTCCTTATGGAAAAATCATTTCCTGTGCGCTTACTTTCTTCAAATTACTCGAAAAAATGTTTTCCTTGATTATCAATCTCGATACTATCAAGTCATGATAAAAGGAATTTTACCATTTCCATTATTTGACAGCTGTGTCTTGGAGTATTCTGGTAAAAAGAGTTTCGCGTTCCGAAATTTAGTGCTCTTTCCACTTTTAAACTGAACGTTTTACAATCATAATGCTTGTTCCTTAAGTGCGGTTTCTGTAAAACGCAATTTCTATTGAATATTGTACATAGAGTCTCGAAAACCGATCTAATGTTGACCGAAGGGTGGTTGAGTTTTTGAAAGTACCAGGTTGGGATTAAAAAAGAATGGTAATGGGGAACCAATAGTATGGCATGAGACACAATATTTTAAGCACGCCACCGAACAAAACGGTTCGCATTTTAGCTCAAAATATTTCCGTAATTGATTCGTCAATCAAAGAATTTTCAGCGAGATTTTCTCAGTTCAAAGAATTATTGGAAACGTTCGATTTTATATGTTCCTTGATGTGACTTCAATTGGTAAACTGAACTTGTCCCTATTCGATTGGCTGGAAATTGAAGAATTTTAAACGCAACTTATTGATTTCAAGTCTAGTTCAATATGGATTCAAAAACTTATTGAAACAAGAAAAAAGTTGGAATTGATTGAAATAAAACGATTAACAAGCAATATAAGTAAAAATGCGAGTAACGAAATTTTGGAAGCAGGGAATTCAATTCCACACACATTTAACTGTTTGAAGAAGCTGGTTCATGCCGCTTTAACCATATTTTCATCTAACTGTGCCTGCGAGTCATTGTTTTCAGAGATGAATAGCATTAATAACTCGCTAAGAAACCTTTTGGCAGATGACTCCAACTCAGAATATATTCTACTATAAAAGTAACATCTTACAAACCTAATATAAGTTATTTGTCATTTAATCTTTAACACAACAGAAGTCCCTCTAATGTTACTTAATTTGAATTACACATATAACAAAAACATTTAATACAAACATTTAATACAATGCAAAATAGATTTTTTCGTAGTAAATAGTTTTGAGTTGTTAGTATTTAGTTTTATAATTTTCCCAATAATCACAAGTCAAAATTGTTTGGTGGCACGTCTATAAATCATTAAATATTTCTGTAGAAAAAATGGCACGTTGGTCCATAAAGGTTCGCCAACCCGGCACTACTGTTTCCTCAGAAAATAATGTACTTCACTTGCATGTATTGTTCCCTTGAGAATACAACAGAAAATAAACTGTCTAAATATCCTTAAACAAAGTAAAAGGAAAGGTACATACTTTATGAAGGCTTAAAGCATTCACTTCATGAAAATGAAAATTAATGAAGTATATACAATAATTTACCTGGTCAGACACACCTCAGAAAAATACTTTATTAAGGCATAAAGTTGTCTATAATGAAAAGTAAGCATTCGACTGAAAAGTAGCAAACATTTTTCTTAAGAACTGCGTAATATCCTGTTATTTTCCGTACTGCTGCATTTTGCTGCTTCATCACGAAGACGACGAAGGAAACACTAAGTCGATTACCTGCGCATCATGTTGTTGGACACTGAAAGGCTGTTTCGTAGCCTTTTAGTCCCTAGCTGTGTGATAGTTTAAGAGTTTGTACAGTGTCCTCAACGTTAACATCTTCATGACATTCTTTAACTGGGACAGCAGTAATAATTTCTACATCAGACATAATTTGTCGTTTGGTATCGCTCTGGATTTTCTACCTGCAAGGGTGTGGCCGAGTTAACCAAACGGCCGGGTTATCGATTGCCGAGTTTTCGAGACTCTACTGTACTAGACAACATGTTGGCCAATACCTTAGTCCAGCGTTTCTCAAACTGCGGGGCGCACCCTCCTAGGGGGCATGATATTACTAAGAGGGAGGCACGAGTTAAATGAAAAGTCGAAAGCAAAAGATTAATTTAAAAAATATATTAATTTACTGAAAGTAAACAAAGAAAATACAAAAAATAAATTACACATTTACACTCATAAAATACACTTATAAATGTATCAGTATGCACAATGTATTTTATAATTAATTTTACAAAATTCTAAGTTAAGAATAAGTTCAATAATTACCAGTGACCCCATGGGCTTATCACATATAAAATTATATACAACAATCGTATGGTTTATAATCAATCATTTAACTGCCGAGTAAAAGTTACGGGATTCGCTTCCCAGTGCCACAGTTTTCTTCGTAGGCTCACGTATGTGATGTATGGGGGGGAGGGAGAAGAAAAGGAATAAATAAGAAAAACCTCTGAAATAAGTAAATCCTTCACAAACATTGCCAAGGTCATTTTATTGCATTCTAAGGCCTTCGGAATAATTTTATGGATAGCAGTGCACAGAAGAGATCGTACTTCGGAAAGACATATATATACGAACTGTAAAATTACGCTTTCGCTGAGTGAAGAGTTTCTTTCTGCAGTTAGCACTTAAGAGGTTAAAGTTGCATTGTATTTTAGTGTCAAAGTACAGTATTATTGAATTCAATACACTGTTATTGTATGGAGGAGGAGAAGGCACGATGAAAATTACAATTGAATATTAAAAGAATACATTCAAAACATTCGTACACAATCCTACGCATCTCTTCTTCACAATAGTGGACAATCCTTTCTGAACATTTGAGTGGCGAGGTTACGTGTTAAACGAAAGATATGGACGGCTGACAATAGGTGCGGTTAATCTATTATCCACTTAAAGGAATGAAAACAATAAAAGTTTCTTTTCACCTGAGGAACTGGAAAACACAAAGCAGGGGTAGCAGACAGATGGTTGTGACGTCGTCACAATGGAGAAAGCGCCTCTATTCATAAAGGTATCCACAGCCAGGGAACACGTGGCTTTGGTGGTATTGTGTTGTATCAGACAGCTGGACCGTCGGCGACGGTGTGACTGGCGGACACTATGGGCCGGGCATTTCTGCATTATTTTCTATTCATGGGCAGTGATTGTACGTCTTGAATGCTGGCGCCTCTGCAGGCGGCGGCGAGGTGCCAGATGTCAGCCGGGCCCTTGTCGCCGGGAACCTTTGAGAGGGACCGGACTTTTGTCATCTCTGCACGAATGGATGATGTGCAAGACCGTTGGTGCCGGGTGCAAAACCCTGAGGACGGCCAATGGGGATTGATGAGGGGCGTGGAGTGAACCCGCCCCTAGAGTTTAAAAGAGTGGACTTCGGAAAGAGAGGAGACTCCTGATAGACTCCCATGAGAGATTCCCGTAACTGAACCCTGCGGACGGAGGAAGACTGGGGACAAACTCCAACGAGAGATTCGAAAAAAGAGAAGCCTGTGGACGAAGGAAGAAGGGAAGGACCCCGGATCGACTCCGACGATTGACCTGGGAGACGTTAGGGACGGAGATAGGAAGCAAGCACATGGCGTGAACCTCCAGATCCATACCGACGAGAGACTCCTGAGGCGGTACCCAACGGGCGACTGGAAAAAGAAGAAAAGAGCGGACCCCTATGGAGACACCAATATGAAATAGAGCTAGCTGTCTGTATCAAACGAACACTTGTAACTAATAATTTTTCTCTATCCAATGATCTTTTGAATGTTGTCGTCAAATAAACATTTGATTAGATCACAGTAATAAGGCCTTCTTTAATAATTAGCTTAGCGTACACCTTCAATCTAATTCCACGACGTTACATGGTCATCAAAGGGGCTACGTTACAGAGGAGACACGCAGAGACAACATAACGCAAAACTTGTAAGCTCCAACCTGTTTATTACAGTACTGCACATGATAGTGAGTATTTGAATTGTCGAGAGTTTTGTGAGATAACTTCGAATTATAGCGTGTTGTAGTCTGGCCAACCACAGATTTTACTTCGAAATATTGAGTGTACCAAAATGTATTGTTTTAGCTCGAAATATCAAGCGTTTTTCTAGGGACTGAGCATCTACTTCGAAATATCGAGAGGTTCGTATTATCGATGGGTTGAATTATCGAGAGTCGACTGTATATATATAAAAGCAATGTTTGCAATTATATACACATATAATTGCTAAATCTCATTATTGTATCATTTCATCTTCTTTTACTTACTTCTAACTTTTAAATTTTAAAAAATATATATAATATAA